>OY292514.1:6662688-6893130 GCA_958496365.1 Subacronicta megacephala
ATAATGTACACATTGCGAATCTATGTTACACAGTTATACCTAGCATAGCGTTTTGTGAAAATACTGCCTGCGAAATACATTTCAATGTCTCAAGTACTTCTGAGGGTTACTCTCTTGTTAGTTCGTTTTTAAAGTTTAACGTCGCTTAAAGCAGTAAAAGCCGAGAAATACACTCCATCATATAAAACACTTTTTGCATATAAAAATGTTACGGTACACATTATTCGATTTGGTTGGTGTTCGTTTAGGAAAAAATCTCAAATTACTGTTATGTGAATTTGTGATTCACGAGGAGGGAACCCAATGCTGACTTAAACTTCGATTTTGTTTTATTGTGATGTAAATAAGACTTCGAACGCCCCGTGCGTTCCTAGGGGCGTTCGAAGTCTTATTTAAATGGTATATTTTTTTTGTGAAAATCGGGCATGGTGATTTTTTACCGTTTTACTCCCACGCTGTTCGTATAAGCGTTAAAAAATCCCTGTGTTTATTAAAATTAAGTTTAAAATACATCAACACCCCACAATATGGCACAGAATATCGACGTCAAGTCGCAGAACGCATAGTGTTGCGTTTCGTACCGTGACTGTGGAGCGCCAGACCTCCGACCAATTCCTCCCTCAGTCCCCTTCCTTCTCTTTTTCTCCTTTCCCCTTCCTTTTCGATAAATAGGCTCAGCAACACACTTGCAACTCCTTTGCTATTGCAAACGTCCATGGGTGGCGACGATTACTTACTATCGGGTAGCTCGTCTGCTCGTTTGCCGACTTAAAAAAGCCCTTATGGACACCTGGTGACAAGACGCTACATTTTGCATTGTGTCTAAATAATTAAATACTCGAAGGACCATATATTCAAACCGTTATAAAAAGCGCCCGTGCGTCCCTACGCTAACTAGTGGAAGTATTTTTTTTTTGGCGTAGCATGTAGAAATCTTGTACACGAACGAAAGGCATTGCATGTCTGAGTTTCGAGTAGAATGGCGTCGATTTTAACACAGTTCTTTTGTTCGTTCCTCTTTCTTTTGCATTTCGCAGTTTCGCGGTGAAGATTTCCGATTTTATCCCTGAGGCATTTCCTATTTAGTAGTGGTTAGCTGGTTTTTTCATTCGAGTGTTTTTTTCATTTTCTGTAGCTGCTGCTGTGTGAGATATTTCATGGGAAATTCAGTGACTTGTTGGTGTTAATAAGTACATCTCTGCTATTCTCGTTATTAAAGAAAATTTACGTTATTTTATATTTATAAAGATTTGAAAAATGAAAACTAATCGCTTACTTTATTTAAGTAGTCAGCATTTTGATCACAGCCGCGTACATGTATAATGTGATTTTTCCTTTCAACGAACGTGGATGTCTATGACTACTTATGCTAATTTTTTAGGCTTCATATATTATAAGAGATGGCTCCTAATATAAAACCAATTTTCAAGGTCCTTATTTACGGAAGAGATCCACTATTAACCGACTCTTATCTATCCAATGGTTGTTATAAATTGCATATAGCGACAAGGCCACCAATTAAACCTTCATTTTTATTGAAATAAAACCATTAACAGTGTTTGCTAACATTTCCAGGGCAGTTTGTTTCAGTAAGTGGCAGACGACAGTAAGACGATGACATAAATTGGAAATTGATGCAAAATTTTTATTTGTACTTTCACTCTGTCCATTGGTGAATGATGAAGAATATATTATATATCTTTAATATCTACCTCACCTCGGGTAATCTTTCCTGACGAATATTGTTGGAAGGACGTTTGACGTGGGTGCATGGGACGTGACGGCCAAGCTAGGTCATTTTGTATACTTACTGTCAGATAAAAGTGTACCTGAATTTATTGTTCATATTTCACTTTTTTATACAGGGGCTTTCGTCAATTGGTGGTCAGGTTTGGTTGTTTGCTTATAATTATACATAGGTTTATGCGTGCGTGTCATCTGTGACGTGTTATTACAGAAGTAGGTACCTACTATGTATAGACAAATGAATGAAATAATGAAAAATAATTTATTTAGGTTACCTATACCTACTATTTACACATACCTACTATTAAACATAAAAAAATAAAATATTACTTGCCATATTATGGTATAATTAGATATAGTATTGTATGTCATTCAGGAATCCACTAAATAGAATCTGAACTTTATGCATTGAAAGTACAAATTTTAATGTAGAGATTTCCTCTTAGATTGGCGTGTGAACTTTGCGCTGATGTAGACTAACGTAGTGGATAATGGACGATTAACCCTTTTCACGCCAAGAGAAGAGATCCGTGCCCAGCAGTGGGACGGCGACGATGACGATTAAAATGTCCCGTTGTAAGCCTATGATGTGTTGATGGTTATGAAAAAACTATATCTGCAATTTACTAGCTATTTTATACTTCTTTGGTGGATATTTCCATTGGAAGTCTTTAATTAGATTCCTAATTATAATCAAGGATTCCCAAAATCCTTCACGTATAAAGTACAGCGAGGATATTTGAAGGCCTCGGGCATCAGTTAGCACGCGCCCCAGCTTGTTAGCAATTTAATCTGACATCACACGGGGCTCATAACTGTAAAACGATCTACACGTAAATCTTAGATTAAGGCTGGTTTGAGTTAAAAAACTTCCATATTGAAGGAACCTGATTTTAGAAATATGTTAGCAAAAAAGTTTGGAAAAAAACAGAGAGTAAGGGGGCCTTAACCCTGCAGTGGGACGATAATGGCTGAAGAAAAAAGTAAGGAACGCACAAGAAGTTGCTAGCATACCATCACGCCTGTATTCCCCGAAGGGTTAGGCAGAGGTGTACTAATGTACACCCTCATTTCACCTGTATGTTTTGATCCCATGTAATAGGGGGTGAGCCTATCGATATTAACCGGGCACAAATCCAGACTCCGAGTTGCTACTGAGAATTTCATAGAAAAATCCAATAACATTTTGCTCGATCTGGGGATCGAACCCACGACTTCTAGCGTAGCAGTCGCGTTTAGGACCACTAGACTAATAAGGCAGTCAAGTGGCTAGCAGTCTGCCCAAAATAATAGGTAATATTTTAGGGTACATCTTACTCATTTCCGATATATTGTATTGTTTATGGATATATAATTATGGATCATTTTTCAAAGTCACGAACTCATATCTCAACGTTACTCGGCCTATTGATCCTGAAGATTTTCAATTCGTATTGTATGAGGAGCTTGGATATAGAAGAAATAATTTTAGAAGATAAAAAATTGCTGCGTTAGTTATTTAAAATCTATTATCAAGCAATTTGAAGCGGCGGAAGCCTAATGGCTAGGGCGTCGGACTTGCGATCATGTGGTTGCCGGTTCGAGCCCCACCCATTGCACTACCGACGTGAACCCACTCGTAACACAAGCATTTAGCTTAGTACCAGGGGTTAATAATGAATACTAGTAATGTGTGACCCACATTGATAGTAAGCTATTTAAAAAAAAATCTTGTCTTAGTGGTGGCTGACAGAAGTCGACCGTAAAATAGTGAGGAAATAAAGTAGGATACCTAGTTACAGACTTACAATCTATGGTCTATCAGTAGGAAATAAATATATTGATCACTAGAATGCCACCGCTGTTAAAAATACTTTTGGATTATAATAGGTTAATTAACCTATTATAATCCAAATACATTTTGCCTCCATAACAGGATTACGAAATGCCAGGGAAAAATATTTATTTAAGATATTATGTGCTCATTACACCGGAAAATGTTTACGGAAAATACCCTAATGTTCCACACGGTCTCCGTTAGTCATTTTCAGCATTTCTGCAACGGTAACTTTGGTTAAAGTTGAATTGCTTTTAAAAATTCACGAGAACAAAAGAACTCTACGTACCTACTTGGAAATAAATTGTTTTTATATTGATCAATGTTCTTACTTCGAAAAAAGTGAGGTTCAATTTCAAGGGTAGGTATATTGAATTTTACAGATTGGTTTAGTGATACCAATCTTTATAATTCATAGTTAAGTTTGAAAGTATCTCGAAACCTTTTCGTTTTCTGGTTTCGTTTCTGCATTAAAAAATGAATGAATAGGTAAGGTTATCTTTGGAGTAGGTAGGTTATTTTTTTGCGATAGGTTATATTTTTCTATATTTAAACCGTCTTATCTATCTTATTAAGGTCTATGTTTTTTTTTATTAAATAAGCTTTTACAGCGCATGTATGAGTCTAATTGCTTGTTTCAAAAAGTTGATCCTACAGACAAGAATGTAGCTAGTTAAAAAAAAGAGCTTACTAGCAATGTGGGTCACCCATTACTAGTATTCTTGTTAACCCCTCGTACTAAGCTAAATACTTGTACTACGAGTGGGTTCACGTCGGTAGTGCAATGGGTGGGTTTCGAACCGGCAACCACATTTTCGCCAGTCTGAAGCTATAGACATTAGGCTACCGCCGCTTGATGACATTTAAGGTTGTCTTAACTTGGTATGTCCAAGTTGTACCGAAGTCGTGACTGCTACAATTCAAACAAGAATAATTCTGTGTGGTAACGAATATAATAATAATATCTTACGAACTATCTGCTGTTGGGACCAGACCACTGCCACTTAGGATTGATAATCCTTTTAGCTTGTTCTTTAAATTCTATTGGCTTTTATTTAACAGTGGACTCCTTATTAGAATATATAAAATTTTATCCCATTAGGTCCCATGTAATAGGAGGCAAGTAGAGGGAGCGAATTGCACATTAACTGTACACAAACTCAAACTCCAAACTGCTACTGAGATTTTTTATAGAAATACTTACTCAATAACGCTTTTTTCGAACCGGAATTGAAACCTGGACCAGCATAGCAATCACACTTGGGGCCACTAGTCTAATTAGGCAGGTATAATCTATACTTATATATTACATTAATATTATAAAGCTGAAGAGTTTGTTTGTTTGCTTGAACGCGCTAATCTCAGGAACTACTTGTCAAATTTGAAAAAATATTTAGTGTTAGATAACCCATTTATCGAGGAAGGCTATAGGCTATATATTATCACGCTTACACCAATAGGAGCGGAGCAGTGGCGTGCACAGAGATTTCAGACAGGGTATGCAATAAAAAACTTACCAGTTTCAGCTTTTTGTAGGTATTTTTCCCACCTACCTGTCTCTTACCGCAGGGCGCAGGCGCCATTGTTTTCGCATGATGTTTATTTGAGACCACCATGAATATCTAAATAAGTGATTGATGATAACATAACAGGTCACTTAAATGATATCCAAAGTGGCCTTTAAAAAGGCCGTGAGATGTTATTATTGTTTTCTTTGCGCAAATTAATAAAAAATTAATATAAATGACTAAATAAATTTGAACTGATTATTTTCTAAAGTTAATGTTTGTAAATCAAATCGACGCGCCTATCTTTTTTCAGATAGTTTTGCAAAACGTCGTCATAAAAACTGCTACATTGTTTTAACATGACTAAAAGATCTTTTTCAATTGCAATCATAGACAAATCTGTGAGTCTGTTTTGGCCCTGTGTGTTTCGTAAATATGTATGAATTCTTTTTAGACTAGAAAATGATCGTTCGGTCGACGCGCTACTGACTGGAATCGTGACTATTAATTTTCCTAATTTGTAAACTTCAGGAAATATGGAAGTCAAAAGATTTGAATGTAAATTTTGAATGAGATCGAATATGCCGAAGAATTTTAATTCGTCAGATTTATAAACGCATCGGAGCTCATTCCTGAGGTGATCGACATTAAAAGAATGTTCATGCGCATTGATTAGGTCAACGACAGATTGTTCTGGGAAAGTCTCATAATAGGAAGAATAATTTTCGCAAGCAAGTAAGTTAAAAAAATTTAAGTCTTTTAAATTTTTGTAACGAGTACGACACTCGTTTAAAACATTGTCAATAATTTCGCAAAATACGCGCCTGTAATACTGTTGAACGTCATCAATACCGCGTTTACGTTTCGGTCGGTCGCAATTAGATTCTAAAACATAATTATAAATGGTAACAAATTTATTTCTGTAGTTTACCATGAAAGTTTCAAACTCTTTAATTTTTCGAACACAGTAAACAATGTCACAAGTCTTTTTCTGCAATATTTCATACAAAATGTCCGTCTCAGAAAATATTTCTGAAAATGTCTTTAGAAAAAAATAAAATTCAAATTCCTTTAAACTATTTAAAAAGGCAGAGACTTGTGTCAATGTTTCTCCGTCCCATTTATCGTCATTTTCCTGCATGTATTCAAACATACCTAGTAAGTTATCGAGATTTGTGGCAATTACATTATCAGTTCGAGAGTGATAAGTCCATCGTGTTTCGGCAACGCGAGGTAATTTGCGCATTTGAGCATACTCGTTATAGAGCGCGGTTCTTTTTGTACTTGTATGAAAAAAATTTGCCAATGATCTAACTGTACCAAAAAAACGCTTGGTCTCAGAAACTCGTTCAAAAGACTTTGAAAGAATAAGATTGAGCACATGAGCTGAACACCAAACATACGTCGCGAGTGGGCATTTTTGTCTTATTATACTTTGTACCCCATTAATCTCTGACGACAAAACTGCTGCACCATCGTAAGTTTGGGCAACTACTTTATCTAAGCAATTAAATTCCTCTAAAACATTAATAATAAACGCGCTTAAAGTTACAGCGGTCCGATCCGCACTGACATCTATATATTTTATAAATCTATCAACTACTTCTGAGCCACAAAAATATCTCAAGATGAGGACCAGCTGTTCGCGGCCACTAGCATCAGGAGTTTCGTCAACCATAACGGCAACAAAATCGGTTTCAGAAATTTCTTTTTTTATCTTATCGGACATTACAGACGCAACACTAGAAATTAAATCATTTTGGGTCCTATTCGAAAGCCCCGTGAATGAGCTACCCGATGTTGATTGTAAGTGGGTTTCCAAATTTCCATCATATTTAGCTAACAAATCTACGAGTTCCAAAAAATTGCCTTTATTACAAGATAAGTTGGATTCGTCATGACCACGGAATGCTAATTCTTGTTTACCTAGAAAACAAACTACATCAATCAACCGTTTGAAAATATTTCTATTTCTGTCAACTTTCGCGTTGTGCCTTTCAATATCTAACTTTAACTGGCTATTCAAACTAGTCTCTATTCTACCTCTACCAAAAGTTTGTAACTTTAAACAGGATTCTAGGTGTTTTTCTGAAGAATCATGCTTAGCAGCCGCTTTGTGAAAATTATTTAAATCTGAGTAACCGCTATAGGTCCAAACATTCTTACTATCGCGATAAGTAAACAAAATACAAGGGAAACAATACAATTTGTTTGTGTGTACACAACCAGTTAACCAGTAATGATTATCATAAAACTTTTTATTAAAATGACGAGTAATATTACCCTTTCTTTGAGTTAAATCCAAACTGGGTACTGACCTTCCCTTTGAAATCAATTTAGCTTTTTCCTCAAAAGATAATGTCGAAAACGCGCCAGATTTTAATTTATATAAACACACTTCACCTACACAGGTCTCACAAGTATATTTTTCCATTTTTACGCTTTAATATTACTTTTTAACAATAATAAACTTACTAAAAATTACTCGACAAACAATCACTTGCGCCAAGAAAAACAATATGGCGAAAAAAATTTGGAATTTATGTTATTAAATTACGAATGAATGAATAAAAATATAGTCGATCAATTGGTCAATCCGACAAAAAATGTTGACCCTCTGCAATAAACAATATGCGCTGCCTTTGCGGGTTCTTAATTTGGTCGGAAAGCAAATAAGCACTGCTTCTAAATCTGTCACACACCCTCATATTTACACGCACACAGTCACACTTTTGCCGTGTACTACACGAGATGCGTCCAAATGCATTGTATGAAGAATAAGCAGCGAAGTGCACTGCTTATCTCGGCAGAGCGCGCCACCAGCGCGGAGCGGCGCGCGCAAGTTCTCGCCGCTTCAACGAATTAGTGCCAAAAAAAAGTAAATAGATGGCGCGCAAGCTAAATTACCATTTTTTAATTACATTTATTTATCATTAGAGGGGAATAAATGATTTATTATTTAAATACATTTAGGGACTACAGGGTATGCAGAGCTTATTTGCTTGTATGGAGTGCACGCCACTGGAGCGGAGCACAAATGAAAATGTTGCAAAACGCGAGAAAATATTCCTTTTAAATGCAGAAAAGCCGAGAAACCACGCGGGCGAAGCTCTGTGCGAAAAGCTAATAGATATATATTGATTCATTGTTTTGTCGTAGGAGGAGAAAGACCAGCTGCTGACGACAAACTGCTGGATCACTCAGATCTGGACGGACTACCACTTGAGGTGGAACACCAGCGACTTCGATGGCATCGGCGTCATCAGAATACCGTATGAGCGGGTCTGGCGACCAGACATCATACTTTATAACAAGTGAGTTATTGCTTTGTCCACACACACATTATTATGCTTTATCTCTTCATATCCTGCCATTGCAGGCGGCACGGCCGGCGCGGCGTCCTGCTGGCGGCAGTTCGCTTGCAGTTTCGCAAGGACTGGTAGTGTGTGTCAGAAGAAAATATTTCGTATTAATATTTAACATCATTTCTCATTTTAATAATACAATATATTCCGATTGTATATTTATTTTATTATATTCCAATGTATAGTTACCACTATCTTCGGCAATCGTCACAGCACTACTGCGACTGCTTGTATCTAATAATGCTGTAAGTCGTTGCTTATATCTTATAAAATACAAATGGTCCCATATGTGTAGTACAGGATATACAAGGCTAAATCGATTCATCAACGAAACTAATATTATAAATATGAAAGGAACTCTGTATGTCTGTAGGGTTTGGTGTAGAGGTAAATTGGACCATGGAGAAGTATTGGGTACCACTTGTTTCAAAAACTTCATTTTGGAATCCCACTGAAACAGAAGGCAACTGATAGTACCTACGGCCCTACCGCTACCTAATGCCCTTTACAATAACATTTTTATTGAAACGTGTTTTACAAAATAACTTCAAAAAGATTTATCAACCTCACAAAGGTTTGTTTCTATAATTTGCAAAAGAACGGAAGTAAGAGAGAATAAATATTAACAAAGACTTTTTACCAACAGAGACATAAAGAAATAAAGGTAAATGTATCCAATCTTAACCTTTCTTTGTTCGTTCATACAAATTATAGATCATTACGTATCAGTACAACACAGCTCAGCGCGCTATCCGACAACACGATTTGGGATAAATCGCTCATTTATGAAATTGATGGTGCCCCGCCTTATATTTGTTGGAATATTTTCATTGTGTGCGGTACCTACTTAATATTCGGTGGCGTTTGCCAAACGTAGTGATTGAGCAAGTAATAAGCTCTTAGGGGCAAGATGTTTCAGACTATGTAATAAAAAAATAATAAAAGAATACTGTGTTCTGTTTGTTTATTATCTTCAGAATGGCTGGTTAGACACTATACGGTATGGATGGATTATCTACGAATTTCTTTTTATATTCAATCAGTTAAGAAAGTCTTCGTTTCACAATCGGCGAAGATATCGTATAACATACAAATAAAACAAAAAAATACAATCGAATTCGCCTCCATTCTTATAGTTGACTAAAATAAGTTATTCCAGGCCTTGGTGGATCAGGGACGGTAAGTGCGAATTAAAAATCGCACTCTGAAAGTCTTACGAGTCCAACATGCCTTGCCCCAGGAGGTAGACGATCCATGCAGATTTCCGTAACACAAAAAGGAAAAAAAAACAAAAGAAAGCAGATTTATGAAAAAGTTCGTGTATTTTAGAATTTCAAGTAGAAAATCTTACTGTGGGGCAACAATTAAAAAAACCCATATTCAGATTTCTACGTAGGTAGACAGTGTAGTAATAGAAAAAATATGTTTGCAGTCCTTTTTAAACAAAAAGTGATTGATCTGTTTTAGTTGCCGAAGCCTTCAAAGTCTGTTAACTTTCGTTACCGAAAATCTTTCGTGAACATCTTATCCATATCCATGTAACTATTAGCATAATTTATTTCATAAAAGTTTTATTTATCTCTGGGGCAATCACGAAAATTGATATGAAAATAACGCATTGCGAATCTTTGATGGCGCTATCTAAGAAGTTAGAAAAAAATAATACGAAACATTTACACTATATTAGTATTCGTGAGCGATAATATCGAAGAGGGGCCTAATGGTGCGTTTATACTAGCCACAAGTACTCGCTATTAAGTCGTGACGGGAGTAAATGCATAATGTAGATGTGCCATTACTTACGTGAAGTGCCAAAACATTTACAGTTTCTGTTTCTTGCCAAATAACTAGAGCTTTGAGAACAGAGTTTAGTGAAATTGAACTGTCAGCAGAATTTATTACACGTCAAGTTACACCTGTAACATACCACTCGCTTCGGACCGTTTGCTACATTTAGATTGATTTCACCTTGTTCTCAACTATTGGATAGCTACTGTATATAGCTTACCAGCTACTTTAGCATATGTGTAGGTATATTATATTAGATGATGTTAAGGAACGACTTGACTGATCCATAAAATTAAAAATACGAAAGTAACTCTGTCAGTTTGTTTGCTACCGTTTCACACCATTAAATCTTTCACACCTAAAGACCTTGCAGAAGGATATAGGCTCCCCTTTATTGTAAAACGTCCTTATTTGAAACGTGTTTATTTGTGTCGTCGCGATTTTGATTCCGAGATCAGGTAAAGTGTTAAAGTACTTATTATACTTTAAATATTTAGTACCTATTCGGTTATATTCATAACCTTATCTTTTTTTTGCAATATAACAACCCTTTTAATTATTTTCGTTCGATCTCCCTAATTTTGAACAGGAAAAGATATTTCCAAAGCCAGTTTCATAAAATCTATTAATTGACTGAACATTTTATCTTCCTTCTTTTATAATATACGTATAGACACTGAGATGTTTGAGTAGGTACAGCCCCAGCCTTGGGGCATACAATTTTCCTTTCAGATTAAAATAACAACACTCTCCCAAGTTAAAATTTTAGTAATAAATATTAACTAACCCAACAGGCGTTGTCCTGTCCTAATTTCATATTAAAAATATCCAAATCGGTCCAGCTGTTCTCAAATGATGCGATAACCAACGTACATCATTTCGTTTTTATTTATGTTCGATAAAGATATAATTATGAAATGCATATTTAAAACTTAAAATATACTCGATCAATTTCAAAATTAACATGATTACTGATGATGAAAATATCATCATCATTAGTCATGTTAATTTTAAATTTATGCAATTTATTTCTGGGTGGAACGGTCTCGATTTGCGGTATGAAAGGTTTGGTGAATTCGTATAATCTATCAAAGAATCAGAATTTGTAAATTTTTTATATGAAACTTGACTTTGAGAATACTTTCTTGCACTATTTTCAGTAAAAAAAAAATTTTCGATATTGGCACAAGTACGTACTATTATAATGAATAGTGGGTTTGTGGAAAAGACCGGCAAGAAGTTCTGTTTTCATCCATAGCGTGATTTCGCCCACTGCTGGATATAGGCCTACCTTAGTTTGAACCATCCACCACGGTCCACCACACTCACTCAAGCACACCCTCCAACTTGAAATATTATGCTCTCGACTCATCGCGCTGGACGCCCGACTGCTATGCCTCGTCCACCATAGAAGATCCACAGTTGTTTTTCTTTGATTATAATATGACTGCCTCGTTGGTCTAGTGGTCCCAATCGCGACTGCTACGCTAGAGGTCTTGGGTTCGATCCCCAGGTCGAGCAAAGTGTTATGGAGTTTTTCTATGAAATTCTCAGTAGCAGCTCGGAGTCTGGATTTGTGCCCGGTGAATGGCAATAGGCTCGCCCCCTATTACATGGGACCCAAACATACCGGCGAACTGTGGGTGTACATTAAGTGCACCTCTGCCTAACCCTTCGGGGAATACAGGCGTGATGGTATGATGGTATGTTATAATATGACAATCACGCAAAAATAAATATGAATCCAATGGACTAGAATCAATTACAAGGATAATGATGGTCCATTTAAGGGATATTAAAAGAACGATTTCCATCCTCGTTCACGAAGATAACGTCTGAATCAGTATGATGATGATGATATTACACACATTTTTCAGTTATCAAAACTAATAAAACCACTTTTCACAAATTAAATTAACTAAGTTCTCTTATGAAGACTGGTGATAGGTAATAATTAATTTTGCATGATCCTAAAACTACACTTGGCAGTTGGGACTATATTTTTCTGAACTTTCTTGTACTTTGGCATGTGTATTATATATTTAGGTATGTATTGCGATTCATGGAAGTTCACGGTTCGTTTATTTAAGACCCTTTTATCTTTATCCCAATTCTCTCGTATGATTTGAAGTGACCTAATTGTTCTGCTGTAGGATTTGTTATTATACATTGTATTGTATATAATCGAGTATATATTACGAGTTGCGACTAATATAATCGTGGAATCTCCGGAAATACGAATGTGAATTTAGTTTTTTCTACCTACAGATACAGGATTTTTGCTGTAGGGTAAATTTTCTGTAAGGTGTTGTTATCAGATTTTACTCATTTATATGATTCCTTATTTATAGGGCTTTGGAGTTCGCTTGCTTAACCCGTCAAGCGCAATATTGTAGACACTGTAAAATCTATTGTATTGCCCGCATGAGGGAACTATGTGCGTTAATTATAAGTACGGAACTGTAGGTATATCTTTTCTTCGGTGGCTTCATTGTTTCAAAATAAACACTAAATGCTTGGATAAGTTTTATTATAATTTTATATAAATACAATCTGTTGCCCGCGGTTTTACATTGCATATCCCTGAATTTCAAAAATTAAACCGACAGTGAAACCTCAGAAGTGACATTATTAGTGACAATTTTCCTATAAGTTAAAACAAAATTACAAGACTCTTATGTGGAACAGTGATTAGATTGAAATAATGACAATAATTAACTTTGAGTGATATAAATAACAAAGAAACAGTGATAAAAGTAACAAATTAGACAATAACTTAACATAATGGTACAGATCTAACAAGAATATACAGTGAATTGAGTGAAAAATATTCTAAATAACCGTTAATGAAAAAATATTTTGTTTAAAAAAATTACTATGTACGACAACTAGCGCCCAAGTGGTGAGTAGCTAAACTAAAATTGACAATAATTTCGGAGTTGCTACTACATAAAAATCTATTTTACTATTTAAATCTTAAATAAGCGCCACCTAGTAATGAGTAGAAGAAATAAATTTGACACTATCCACAGTGTTGCTGTTTAAAAAATTTGAAATTCAAAATATTGATAATACCACACTACAAAAAGCTTACCAAATTGGTAGAAATTAATGTATATTGGACAATTTAATAAAAAAATAAAAAACTAAAAAGTGTATTGAGAAATGATTATTATGCAAAGGTGAATTTAAAGAAATATAAAAATATGGAAAGTTCTACAGAAAATATCACAATTCGGAAACGTCAACGTTCAAGTTCGATGTGCAACAATGTTACGTTATCAAATTCACTATTTGAAACAACAATATGCAGTCTACCAAATACTTCAATTGAGAGTGAAAGTACAATCGAAATGCAATATAAAATAAACCAGATAAAAGAGGAATTACAAACTGCAAACCGGGAAATAGAAAACTTAAACTATGAAAATACTACTTTGAAGAACGAGCTAGATAAATACAAGAAATTAGTGGATGTTTATAAAAAAGTAGGAATATCAGAAACTTCAGTACCGCGAACACCGAACACAGGAAAGAAAATAACAAATTTAAAAAACCATGATACTATTAACGCGAGCACTCCTAAGCTGCCGTTTAAAAATAATACACCTGATTTGCGTACAGAAAAACTGCAGCAAATTATTAATCTACCTGAACAACAAAAACCAGCTGACTGCACGAAAGAAACCAAGGTTCACACAAAACTGTCAAACCACATCATTAACCCTGATTCTAGTAGAAACATGAACGTAACAGAAACGTTGTCACTGAAAAGCCAAAAGAAGATAATAATTATGGCAGATCACCAAGGAAGAATGGTCCAGAGTTTACTACAACGTTTAATTGGCGATGATTATTCTGTAAAATGCATGTGGAAGCCGGGAGCAAGACTGTGTGCTGTTTTAGATAGCTTTAAACGTGAAATATCAACTTTAACGAAAGACGATCATATAGTTATAGCCGCCGGATCAAATGATGCAAACCCACATGATTTTCAATCCACTACCATGAAATGGCTTGAATCTATAAGAAATACCAACGTGATCTTTACTGAAATTCCATATAATAGGTTCTTAAATGTAAAAAAACTTAACTATGAACTAAAGTTTATGTGTAGCAAATTTAATAATGTTCACTACCTAGACTTAGATTTTGAAAGAAATATACCGAGAGGCATACACTTCGGTCGTCATTTATGCAGGTCTTGGCTAAGACAGATATTGCGTTTGGATTATAAATCTAAAATAATTACATACTATAACACAATAAAGCCAAACAATCAAAAAACCATGGTGAATAATACGACACAAACAGACTTCATATTATATAATAACAATAATAGCTGTAATAGGAGCCATCACGAACAAATAACAGAAAATAAGAACACTGTTTCTGAACACTGCACCGCATCGCTATCGCCTAAAAATAACAACTTTTTTCGTTTATAATCACATTAATATCTTACATCAGAATATCAATGGTCTGATAAGTAAATCTGATGAACTTTCGTTGCACTTGGACGAGTTGGGCCGTAAGAATAAACGTGTTGATGTTCTCTGTATCACGGAACATAATATGCTACACGAGGATACTTATCTGCTTAAAATTCCTAATTATTCACTCATTTCATTTTACAATAGGCACAATAGATATGGAGGAGCATGCATATTGGTAAATAATAATCAAAAGGCGAAAATGTATGACATTAAGGATCATACTGAGAGAAATATTTTAGAGTGCTGTGCCATTGAACTTTTAGAGCATAACATTATTATAATCAGCATTTACAGACCCCCTAGCAGCAAATTAGCAAATATTAACATATTTTTCTCTAAATTTAATGAAATACTCAGTAAAACTTGTTTAAAAAATCAGAAAGTTATTATATGTGGTGATTTTAATATCAATAGATTAAATAGAGATAAAAGTGCAATAGAATTGGAACAAGTACTAGCTAGCTACAACCTTAAACTAATGATTAATGAACCTACGCGATTATGTAGTAAAACATGTATTGACAACTTTATTTGTAATAAAAAGGGCTCCAAGTATGAAATATTAGAACTAGGATTATCGGATCATACTGGTCAACTGTTAAAATATCCAGTCAAAGAAAGTTTTAACATCACACACTGGTACACACATAAACGAGATTATAGCCCATCTAATAAAAATAAATTCGTTGAATGTATCCAAAGCCTCTCGTTTAATGAAGTTTATAGTGCGGAAACAGCAGATGATGCTTTCAGCGAATTCTACGATTTGCTTAGGCTATTCTATGATCTCTGTTTTCCTTTAATAAAAGTTAAAGTCCCTATACATAAACGACCACAATGGATATCAAAAGGTATCAGAATGTGCTCCAAGCGTAAACGAAAAATTCTATGGAAATACAGAAAATCATCAAACTTACAATTTAAAAACTCATACAAAATATACACTAAAAGATTAAAATTAATAATCAAATCAACCCAAAAATCGCAAAATGACTATTATATTAAAACTTCAGAAAATAAAGCCAAAGCCACGTGGAAGGTTATAAATAACTATAAAGCAAATACACCGTTACAAAAAATTGACAAAATAACAATGAATGATGTAATAATCTCGGATCCAATTGCAATCGCTAACGAATTCAACAAATTTTTCCTCAATCCGGTTTCAAATAGGCAATCCAGTGGCAATAAACAACATAGAATCACATATAATAATTCAAACTCACTCTTTATGAATCCCTGTACCCCAAAAGACATCTTTCAAATCATACAATCCTTAAAAAATACTAATAGTACTGGGTATGATGGATTATCAACTAAAATACTTAAAATAGTCGCAGAAATAATAGCCCCAGTACTATGCCATATAATCAATAAATGCATAGAAGATGGGGTCTTCCCATCAAAATTAAAATTATCCATTGTTATTCCAATATTTAAAAAACAGGATAGAGAAAATATGAATAATTATAGACCAATATCCCTAATACCTATATTGTCCAAAATTATTGAAAAGGTTATCTATAACATTTTGTACGATTATATGGAAAAACATAATATCCTTACGGAAGAACAAATGGGATTTAGAAAAAATAAATCGATTAAAGATGCATTATTTATTTTCCTTAAAACAATCCTGAATGGGATTGAGAGAAAAAAAGAAGTCACAGCCCTTTATATGGATATGACGAAGGCTTTCGACTGCGTCAATCATGAAATATTACTGAATAAATTAGGGGCATACGGGGTACGAGGAAATGCTGCTGATCTCATAAAGTCATATTTAAGTAACAGACAACAACAAACTGAAATATCTAGCATTTCCGATATCACAAAAGTTGAAAATAAACATTTATCGGCACCAATAAAAGTTTGCAAAGGTGTACCACAAGGGAGTATTTTGGGTCCTTTGCTATTCATTATCTATATTAACGATCTCCCCAAATCCATAAAATCCCCTATGGTGTTATATGCTGACGACAGTACTGCAATGTTTGTATCTGAAGACCCTAAAACATATGAGTATGATATAAACTGTACCTTATCATCTATAGTTAAGTGGCTCAATTTAAATGATCTCAAAATAAACCTTACTAAAACATATATAATGACATTCAAAAAGAAAAAATCAAATTTAAACACATTGAATATAAATTATGAAAACATTCAAATAAAAAACATAATCACTACAAAATTTTTAGGACTACACATCGATTCAGATATGAGTTGGAGGACACATATTGAACAAGTATGCACAAAACTGAGCCGATATTCATACGCCCTGTACATGCTTCGTAAAGTTGTTAATCAAAGTGCACTCCTATCTGCTTATCATGCTTATGTTGGTTCAATTCTAAGATACGGCATAATGTTTTGGGGGAATGCCACTGAGAGAGAAACTGTTTTCAAAGCCCAAAAGAAATGTATCCGTGCGATCTGCGCATTAAAACCTACAGATACATGCAAACCACATTTTATAAATTTGAAAATACTGACGTTTCCATCCCTATATATATATGAACTATCATTAGATATAAGAAATAATATAAATAAATATGAAACTTTAAAAAGTACCAGACATGCAAGTACACTTAGAGCAATAAGCCATAAAACAGCTATGTTTGACAAGAGTGCATTCTGCATGGGCCCTAGAATATATAACAAACTACCCAAAAATGTAAAAGAAGCAAAGAATTTTAATTGCTTTAAAAATAAATTAAAGATGTACTTGATTGATAAAGCTTATTACTCAATCAAAGACTACTTAGATGATAAATGTAATTAATTAGTTAAGTTTTAGTAGAATTATATAATGATTATTTTGATGTTAGTATAAGACTACTGTAACATTCTTAATACTACATATTTGCACACCTTTAAGGGTAGGATATGGCATTAAGAACTTTTTTCTATATTATGTATCATCTTATGTATACCCATATTCAGGCAAATAAATAATTTGATTTGATTTGATTTGAAACCGGTCCAGAACTGCTGACATGAAGCTTGGATATTATAAACAGAGATACAGAAAAATATTGAAAACATTATTTTTCCGGCATCAATGTCTTTCGTAGTTAACTGCTTATTTTTTATTATATTTTAGCATTAAATAGTGCGAAATGGTCACAAAGATATAAATTTTCGAATGAAAGAAAATTTCTAGTGAAAGAAAAATTCGATCTCAGGCAGGGTTTCAACCTGCGTCTCTCTGGTTAAGTACACCAGACGCTTTACCAACTAAGCTACCGAGACCAGTGCTGTGATATCGAATTACTCTTCCGCATTTTACGTCTTCAGGCGACGTCTTTCGTAGTTTCATTATTATGTAGGTCTGCCTAAAGGTACATCTAAATATACTACATAATTATTATTTGGTACCGAATATCGGATTTCTTTTCACTTCACCACCTCTAACGAATTCACGTACCCCAAATACTGGTATCGAAAAGCGATTCATTTGTCCAAATGGATTCGTTTACACTTTAAATTACATTTACATAATGGTGAAACTATTTAACGTTTGGTGTGTACCAAATAAGTTTGAATTGCCACGTTTAAGTACACTAAATGTACTATAATATGTAAATTCAAACTTATTGATTTGTTATAATTCACCAATTTTACATTTTTGGAGGTAGTAGTGTCTCCCACCGAATATTAACGTTCCGTAGCAGCATGCAAACTGATGCGCTTCGTTCGGAAAGTGTTGAGCGCCGGAGGCCTAATTCCTCAGTCCCCTTCCTTTTCCTCCCTTTTCCATTAAGATAAGATTCTGCTTGACAACAGAGCCGGTCTATGGGTGGTGGTGGCCACTTAGGTGGGCCGCTTGTTCGTTTGCCACAGTTAATAGTCTCGGAAGTATATCTGCAACCCCTTTGTAGGTGTCCATAGGCGGCTATGATTACTTACCATTAAGTAGTTCGTCTGCTCGTTTGCCGAAATAACCCAAAAAAAAAACATTCTTACGATAGTATACCTAGCTTAACGCAACTTAAGCTTTCAAGTTGTATTTAATTAATCAACATAAACATTTAACTGCCTCATCGGATCTTGTCGGACCTTGTCTTGTCGGACCACTAGATCATAGTGGTCCTAAGCGCGTTTGATACGCTAGAGGTCCTGGGTTCGATCCCCAGGTTGAACAAAGTGTTAATGGGTTTTTCTAGGAAATTCTCAGTAGCAGGTCGAAGTCTGGATTCATGCCCGGTTAATGGCAATAGGCTCGCCCCCTATTACATGGGACCTAAACATATCGCCAAAATGTGGGTGTATATTAGTACACTTCTGCCTAACCCTTCGGGTAATGCAGGCGTGATGGTATGTTATGTTATGTTAGTATATCTAGCTAAGTATTTGAAAAAAGTAAAGAATTATATTCATCATAACATAATTAGATATCGTGCAAGGCAGCACCTTGATAGAAGAGTGTACTGACATGTCTTTAAGTCCCTTATTAGAGGGGGGCGAGAAAGTCCTACAAGTCTGCTATTTTAATCAAAATTGTCTTCCTATAACTTTGACATTAAATGACACGAGAAATAACAGATTTGGTCAGCTTAAGCTTAAAGTCATTGAATGACAATATTGGCACAATAAAATATCAGAATTGACGCATGGCCGGCAAAATCTATGGCGACAGTGGTCTTTAATGGGGCGCGCACCATTTAAGGCCATTGGTGTCATAAACACTGCCAAACATTACTTGAAATCACTTTGGTATACATGGAAGTCCTATGCCTGTTAAAGTCTGTGCTGTGTGCTTTGGCACGTAGTTTCTGATGGAACCGTCTGTGTACTAAATAAATATCTATTACAAAAATCCTACTACACACTGAAAGAATTCTTTGAAGATAAAACTTAAAAAAAAAAAAAAAACTAGGTAGTTATAAAAACTTTGTGCAATAAAATGTAACAAATTTAAAATTAAGCTAAATTGCATTTTTAATTATTGTTAATCTTGATTTATTTATTTCTTCATTTCTTGTTTATAATTTTATCTATTTAAGGGTCCGGCGGACGTCGAATTGCCCATACAAACGTACTTCGGACATAATTCGAAATTCTTACATAATTTTATTAAATTATTGTATTATTCGGATTCGGATGCCATTAATCTAGGTGTCCAGGTTTTGATTACGTCCTAAATACTTCACTGGAAATAAATGTAAGAGAATGTAATTCTTGATTTTTTGACGAAGTTTCGACTGGTTTTCCGGTCTCTTATTCAATATTAAAGACAACAATATTTAGACGGTTCTAATTCGTGGAACCTAGCTTATATTATCAATTTTCAGAATAACATCAGAAAATTTGAATAATAATATTTTTTCATTCATCAATGAAGGAATTACGGCACGCGACGCAATTTCGATCAAATTTTGAAGCAAAGTAATGCTATCTCATGCGTTCTAAGCGAGGGGTGTGGCCTCCTGCCGGCCGTCGTGCGCTCGCTTTTAAATCTACCTACAGTCGGTGTTTCATTGTATCTCGTAGTCAGAGACATAATCATGTATCTTTTACGAATACGACGTGTTTGTTTTTAACTCGATTATTTATTTCGGTTACGGTTACCTGACCTTATAAGTAACCTCTTATTGTACGAAAGTCTATACAATGCGAGGTCAGCTTATACTGGATATGCATAACAAGCTATACCTAAAGCACCAGTAGAAGCTGACCGCCTATTGTACGGAAAGTCTATACAATGCGAGGTCAGCTTATACTGGATATGTATAACAAGCTATACCTGAATCACCAGTACAAGCTGACCGCTTATTGGACGGAAAGTCTATACAATGCAAGGTCAGGTTATACTGGATATGTATACTAAGCTATACCTAAATCACCACTACAAGCTGACCGCTTATTGAACAGATTTTTTTACAATGCGAGATCAAGTCAATAGGAGTTGCCTAGTAGATTTTCATGTCACTAAAAGTGGTGATTCCCCTTTTTATCGAGACGTATTTTAAAATCCAAGATGGCGGACATCACTTAAATTAATTGACATGGGTGTCGATTTCGAAGTATCTTGGGGTGCTTTTTATGAAAGTGGCATTAATTTTGTAATCCAAGATGGCGGACATTATTTATATAGAGAAATTTATATGGGTGTTAATTTCGAGGTTTATCCGGATGCAAATTACGAAAATGACATTAATTTTGAAATCCAAGATGGCGGACATTATTTTTCTGAATAAATTGATATGGGTGTCAATTTCAAGGTTTATCGGGTTGCAAATTACGAAAATGATATTAATATTGAAATCCAAGATGGCGGACATTATTTTTCTGAATAAATTGATATGGGTGTCAATTTCAAGGTTTATCGGGCTGCAAATCACGAAAATGACATTAATTTTGAAATCCAAGATGGCGGACATTTTTTTTCTGAATATATTGATATGGGTGTCAATTTCAAGGTTTATCGGGTTGCAAATCACGAAAATGACATTAATTTTGAAATCCAAGATGGCGGACATTATTTTTCTGAATAAATTGATATGGGTATCAATTTCAAGTTTTACCAGAGTGCTGATTACGAAAATGAAGTTAATTTTGAAAACCAAGATGGTGGACATTATTTTTCAAAATAAATTGATATGGGTGTCAATTTTAAGATTTATCGGGATGCTAATTACGAAAATGCCATTAATTTTAAAATCCAAGATGGCGGACATTATTTTTCTAAATAAATTGATATGGGTGTCACTATCAAGGTTTCCCAGAGTGCTGATTCCGAAAATGACAATAATTTTGTAATCCAACGGACATTATTTATTAAAGAAATTGATATGGGTCATATGGGTGTCAATTTCGAGGCAAGTATATTGGGGCTCTGAGTATAAAAATGACATTATTTTGAAATCCAAGATGGCGCAAATTATTTTTCTAAATAAATTCATATGGTAGCCAATTTCAAGGTTTATTGGGATGCTAATTACGAAAATAATTTTGAAATCCAAGGCTGCAAACATTGTTTTTTAAATCAATGTAATTTTTTAAATTACACTCCGGGAAACCATTCAATTGACACCCATATTAATTTATTTACCTACGTAGGTACCCACTTTACCCTGGCTAACAAAGAATAGATACAGGACACAGGTGGCATTACATCCGTCTGGAGTGGACGTCTGGTCTATGATCTTTGGTCATGAAATCTATGGAGCAGATTTCTGCTCTAAAATAGTAAGAAATAAAGAACTATACCATCACGCCTGTATTCCCCGAAGGATTAGGCAGAGGTGTACTTATGATGAGCCACACTTCGCCGGTATGTTTAGGTTCCATGTCATAGGGGGCGAGCCTATTGCAATGAACCGGGCACAAATCCAGACTCCGAGCTGCTAATGAGTATTTCATAGAAAACCAAATAAAAATTGCTCGACCAGGGGATCGTACCCAGGACCTCTAGCGTAGCAGTCGCGCTTAGTACTACTGGACTAATGAGGTAGTCGGAAAGAAAGAAAGAAAGTTTATTCTTAGTCGCAACACGAGACAAAACTAATAAAAATAAATAAATGTACGTAGCAGACTTTGTTAATGTGTTCAATTAAAAAAAAAGCCAATTGGCCTGGGAAATTCCCAGAATCGCATTGATGCTATTCCGGGAAATTCCCACGGGTGTGAGAAAAACGTGATGAACACGAATAACACCGGGGGCACTGACTAGGCACATAGTAGGTGCCCTAATCTTTGAATTTGAAAACCGCGGAACGTACGTTATAAGTGGGTAGGTAGGTATGAGATAACTGGCGACCTGAGGCTCGTAGAGGAATTTCTTTAAAATGCATTCCTATTCTCGATATTGGCTACCGACTTATCAAAAAAAAATTCAAATATATCACATTTATTGAACATGTCATAAATTATTACAAACATTAGAAAATTAAATTCTCGATTCCAAACGCTGAGATGCCTATAAGTCGCTAGGTATGAATGTTCCGGCTACGCCCACATTATTTTGATAGAGAGAGCAATATTCAAGACGATTTTTACACTCGCCGCGTATCGGAGTTGTCGGCTTCGTCCGCCGGCCTCTTAAGTTAGTAACATCTTGTAATATTAAGTTTCTCTGCTGTGCCCTAACAGGGTTTCATGTTGCTACCCACCACACTTAAAGACCTATGTATTGTATTTACACATGAAGCAATAAAGAACTTTGACTTTGACTTTGACTTTACTTACTGACTGCGAATAATACTGATTATTGCCTCTGCGGTAACGTGTCGACTACTTGTAACACTTCGAAAATCCTGTGCCGAATAATTATAGGATCACTATCTTGGAGAAACAGGGAGCACATAGCCAAGTTGTTTATGCTTTACAAGCTACACATAGAAAAAATATTTAACTAATAAAATAAAACAATATAAACTTAATTAGCTATATATTATTCTTATAAACGTGTAGATTTTTATGAATAGCACTGGTACCATTCATAAAAATATACACGTCCAATAAATCTCATATACATAGTTGAAATGTGTGATATACCGACGTGTTATTTTGTGACATGTAAAGACAAAACAGAGGTTTATTAGCCTATTATTATTGCAGTAAACTTTATTTTATAAGGAATGGATACGGTTTTCGTTTGTTTGAATTATCTTAAGGTACTGTCATCGTCATCACCAACCGATATATTGTCCCACTGATGGGCATGGGTCTCACCTCAGAATAAAGGGATTAGGCTATAGTCCACTACGCTAGCCTACTGCGGGTTGGCAGACTTACTTCAAACGCCTTCGAGAAAATGTGTCAGTCATGCAGTTTTCCTCACGATGTTTTCCTTCACCACATTAAAGTACTGTAATAGCATAGTCATATGACCATTTGACTACCAAATCAAAGGACTCGAGTCAAAACCGAGACACGCATCTTTGACTTTTCGAAGTCATGTGCGTATTAATAATATAAAGGTAATAACAAACCCTATAGAACCTTATGCATCCACCCTCACTCTCGACATACTTGGATAGTGAGAAATGAGCTCAAGGGAATACATATTATCTCAGTTTAACGAAATACAAGTAAAATTACACTCTTTAATCTCAGGAGATTTGGCTATAATTATCTCGCTTGACCGTGAACGCGAAAAAATAAGGGTCGGTAATTTGAAAGTATGTTCAAGCAAAAAGCGACTAAGTGTGAAAATATATTTCTTACTCTCTTCGAAAATTATTAATTGTGGCTCCAATTTTTCCGTCTTTTGTATTGCATACATCGTCAAAATGTCGTATTCCACAATCACCCTGAAAATATTAATTCAGGCCCTATATATATTTAAAAACTGATTGATGCATAAACATTTCGTCAGTGTAAATGACTAATTTGCATATAAACTTAAATATTTTTAATAAAAATTTCTAGTTTTGATTTTGAAAGCACTGAATAAATTGTGCCATATACAAACAAAACGCATGCTTTGTCAAAGCGCAAGACTCCTCCACATCTCACTACACTTAACTGACACAAAAGATAAATGTATGGAAAATGACATTAAACACATGTGATGCCTATTTTTGTGGTGACATAATTATAAACATTTTTGGGTACAACCTCATCAAAACTTGATAACATATTTTTGTTTCAGCGCTGACCCCAACTACAGGTCAGCGGTGATCAACACAAATGTGATAGTGAAGCATACAGGGGAAGTGACGTGGCTCAGCCACGGTATATACGTGTCGGTGTGCGACATCAACGTGGAACAGTTCCCCTTCGACGTTCAGCTCTGCACCATGAAGTGGGCGTCTTGGACTTATGATGGGTTTCAGGTAGGAGTTTTTTTAATCTTTAACCGATAAATCTGTCCCCGCTACCACTGTTGTTCAAATATTAGTGTGATCTCACAGGATTTTTTCCAATACGGCACATGAAACCTCTTTCGCATGAAACTACATTACAAAAAATACTGTGCCTCTATGTCAATAACACATTATGAATAATCCAAAAGATAAGGCAGAGGTGCACTGATGAACTCCAATATTTCGGCGGTATAATATTTACGTTACAATATACGAGTAGTTTGGTATTCTTATGAAAAGTATGAAAATATGTCAAAAAAGTTTCTGGTGTGTCTGTAAGTCGAGGGTCATACAGACAAAAATGGTATTGGACTATATCGGCGATATAATTATAACCAAATGTTTCACGATTCTTTTGTGAATATATACGAACGAATGGAAAACGTTCTCTTTGTATTTTGAAGTCGATTAAAAATGATACATCATTTCTTCTAGATATTGTTATTTAGTTAGTTTATTTAGTGGGAAGGATTTTCTAAAGGGAAGTAGGTAAACGTCAAATCCTCTTACGATTCCCGTCGTTCGTATCTACGAGTAGCACCCTATTGCTTACATTTTATTACCATATTTAAATCAGGGATTATACTGGTTGCCTATAAGTCAAAATTGTCAACACGACGTTCGGAAATACTTACTTATATCAATTAGAACCTGTATCATAATAAGATTCGTAGCACAATTATCAGAGTTGCTTCTACAACTTGTTTTGTTTCTTGAAATCGGTTTTAAGTATGTTTACGATCTAAAATCTTGGTACCATATTATAATAAAATTACGTCCTTTTCTGGTGTAATCCGCAATTATATGTTCTTTTTAATTGTATTTTTGTCATTAAATAGTTAAATATTACCTACTCATTTCATTTGTTTGTGTGTTGCGTGTGTGTGTGTCAAACTTAAAACGGCCTACATCCAGTGGACGAATACGGGCTGATGATGTTGATGTATAGGTTTACGTTACTATTATAGTCAAAGTTTTCAAAATCTGAGTAATTTTCAAATAAACTGATGCAAAATAAGTTCTAGCTTTGATATCACGAGAACATTTCATCGGAAAGGTACATGACATATACGAAAATGATACAATTATGGCTGCGACATGTGATGCGAGAAGCGGGTGGCAAAACGGAACTAACTCAATAAACCAGAGCTGGAGCAATCCGGATGTAGATTATAAACCTTACCTTTATTGACCAAGCTGTTACCGGGTGGCGGATTAACTTGTAGACGACAATTTGATTGGAGGGAGACGTAAATAACTGCGACTGTAATCTGGAAATAATCTATTTTCATAAATTGCCACGGCACTTAGAGGTCGTGATTAAGCAGAGCCTTAGTTAGATTTAAGCATGATGATAAATTTAAAGTACTTTTTACTGATTGACGTAAGGTACCCAAGTATTATACTTAGATAAAACTTGATTACAATTTAATTAAATTAATCACGTGTTTTTATTGGTTCACTTTTAATTCATAAATAAATAATAAAAAAATGTATACCTAATACTTTTCATTCCCCAACAACGAAATTACTTTATTTTCACAAAAAAGTCAAGATTTACGATTTCACGTCCCGAATAAACAATGAGCAAAAATACGTAATCTGCTTTTTCGACTACAGAAAAACATGAAGTTTACATAAATATGTTCATTTTTATTATTGAACAAAAGAAATCTGTATATTACTTGAGGTGGGGTTGGAATTCTATAGAAGAAAAATCACGGCGCTCATTGCTGCGGAACGGTGAGCGCGAATATTGAGGTGGGTTTATGTAAGACTTGCTTAAAACAATGCTACCTGACTCGCTTCATACTTTTTTGAGTTTTTAAATTTACTAAGTGCTTTTTTAAAAAGGTTTTATTTAACGGATAACGATGGCGAGATAAATAATAGGTATTTTGACTTATTTTAAAGTAACATGTTTGGCGGGAATATAATAATATTGACAAAACCTTTGGTATGTTAACGTTCTATATTCAAGATGTACCTACGAGTAGGTATATTGGACGAATAAAATATCAAGAATGGCTACAAATACTCTATATTCTACTACAAATAAAAAATACATTTTGTAAAAAAATAGTACCTATTCTAGAAAAGCAAACAATTTTGCAGATTTTAATTACTTCTGCCAATATCAAAGATGATTGAGAGAAAACAATCAACTACATAGGTAGGTACCTATTTACTAACGAAAGACTTACAAAACATTAAAAAGCTAATTTTCGTTAACAAAAGAAATTAATTTCCGTAAAAAATTAGAGAAATTAATTTGCGATTCTGCTGCGGTAAAGAGGACATAGTGAAATAGGCAATATTTTTGTTTTTTTTTATGAAACTCCGCGCCGCCGCACCGTGTCATTTTAGATACGAGAAGTAAGGCCGCGACATTTGTCTCCTCCGCAACTAAATTTCAGGCAATACCGATACTCGAAGGATGGACCGGTTGTCAGGCCTTTTAGTCTCCTGAGTATCTCTCGATGACTGACGGCTTTACGTACTCTACGAGGCGCGGACAGATCTCAATGTGTTAAAAATTATCACTCATTCGCAGATTGAGTAGTAGGCATCTGAACCCGTCCAGCTTTTGAGTACCTCAAAAATACTGTTCAAAATTCTTATTAGAATGCCTCATTAGTTTGGTGCCCCTAAGCGCGACTGTTACGCTAGAGGTCTTTGGTTCGATCCTAAGGTCGAGCAGTGTGTTATTACCTGATTCTTAGTAACAAAATGAATGTTCTTTACTTTGTTAATACCTACCTACCTACCCTTTCATTCTGGTAATAGGTATAATATATGAATATTATATTTGGTTACCCCTGTTCATCAATAGGTATGTCCTTATATGCGTGTGGCTATTAAGCATAAAATTACCATTTCCTTTGAGATTTCATATTTATTTACGGTATAAATAAAACCCTTTGCCTTTGTATTTTAAAGTTAACCAAGATACGTACTTGATCGTCAAGACGACCACAAACGATAAAATGTTGTCCCAAACAATGACTTGGTTGAGTTTATGGTTAGGACCAACCCACATAAAATTCTAGTAAGTAAGTATTGACTTAATAATAGATTTTCCTCTACGTTAAAATAAGTATACAGAGATTCTATCGACAAAGGAAGTCGACAAGAAAGCCATCAGGGGGCCTAGACAATGTCACATCGTTATCATCAATAACGAAGTTAGATATCACAAATGTGTGGAATTGGCATAACCTTTCGATATGTCACGTGATGAAATTATGTCAAATCCATAGATTTCTGATATCTAACTTCGTTATCGATAATGAAGATGTGACATTGTCTAGGGGCCCAGGGCCCCTAGACAATGTCACATCTTCATTATCGATAACGAAGTCAGATGTCCGAAATGTGTGGATTTGACATAATTTCATCACGTGACATATCGAAAGGTTATGCCAATTCCATACATTTCTGATTAATCTAACTTCGTTTTCGATATAGAAATGTCACATTGTCTATTTCTGATATCTAACTTCGTTATTGATTATAACGATGTGACATTGTCTAGGGCCCCTGGTCGGAACTATAGCGTGCTAACTAAGAACTCAAAAAATCGATCGGTCGGATCGGTCAATTGATTTTAAATTATGTTTAGCAAAAGTTATATGTAATGTTATAAATGTAATCAATTTAAAGGTAAATAAGTTTTAACATACACACCATCACGCCTGTGTTCCTCAGAAGGTAAGGCAGAGGTGTACTAATGTACTTACACCCACAGTTCGCCGGTATGTTTAGGTCCCATGTAATAGGGGGCGAGTGTATTGCCATTAATCAGGCACAAACCCAAACTCCGAACGCCTAATGAGAATTTCATAAAAAAACCCAATAACACATTGCGACTCGGGAATCGAACTCAGGATCGCGTAGCAGTCGCAGTTGAGACCACTAGACTAATAAACTAGCTGCCTAGCTAATAAATAAGTTTTGTTTCTGAATTTTTATTTCTAAGCCAACGTGCTAAGTAAACAAATTAAGTGGGCAGTAAGTAATCATTTGAACTTTATGATTAGAAATTGTGCGAGTTGTCGGTATGTCTTCAAATTGACAGTTGATCCATTTCGGTGGTTTGTCCAAGCCTGAGATGTCAGAATCAGACGCACGAATTAATGGCTTTCAAGATGCGGTCTCCGTACAAAATTAGTTTTAGGTCTCCGTGCCTACTCAAACAACTGTCGGCTGGACAATACAGACCTTATAATAATGTATTTATTATTATGTAATTATTGCAGATTACAGTTATGTACCTTTTGCCAAATACCCAATGTAGTTATTATGTAACTGTATAAAAAAAACACAAGTAAAGATTTAAAACATAGTCATTGACGTCTGCGTGACTGTGAAAAAATTATTAATTTTCTATTGTCTCCACTGATTAGGTATTAATACTTATCTACATATAGGTTACTTTTTTACAACAGAAATATTGTTGAAAATCCAAAATAGCATACTCGTAAATGTCAAAAGGAAACCTACCAACTATCAATATATCACAGCCGCAAGCAACACTTAGTTAACAAAGGTTCGAATTTTAATTTACGCCCCCGAGGTAACTCGCCGATTGTGGGACGCGCAAACAGATTGCAAATCAAGATAGCAATCCAGTAATTTACGCCAACGTCACCAAATTCACGATCCTTTTGTATGAATAAAAAATGTCTTATATATGGAGGGCGTTTATCGTGAAAAAATGCGAAAGAATGTCATTGTATTTAATGTGAAAGCCCGGGGCTACGCGGCGAGTAGTCCTTTGGAATACAATGGCTCGCGTTGGCCTTTATTACTACATTTTTCATTAGGTATTACAAAAGTACATGTATTTTACATACTACACAGTAATTAAGCTGTGTTCGTTATACTTTTTTTTGTATTTTACAATTAAATACAGTTCTGAACTTTGAAGTTCATCGTCCATGATCAAGGCATGTTTATAATGCTTTTCAATTGTTTTCATACACTCAGATAAAAAATGAGCTTTTGTGTTATGTTCTCGACGATCTTATCATAAATCATTAAATGGTTCATAAAGCCTGCGTTGGCATCTAAGGAATGTACTTTTGGTGGCATTCATCCTTTCCGTATTTAAATTTAAAAGGAAAAGCTACACACCCAGTAATTCGAGCCTTTTATGCCATGGATTTATTGCGAAGGTGAGTAGTAATAGGAGGTCTGACAGTAACGGACAACGGATTCCTACTATCGGACATTGCACGTACTTATAAGCCGTATTTTTAGAGGTACTCCCCATTTTTCACACGAATTTGAGGTGTGGTTCATAAAATTCTGATAGTCACACAATTTTGATTCAGACGGAAATCAGTGTCAAGCAATAAATTGCCTATTTGCCCAGTCAAACAAAAGAAGTCAATACTTTTGTTTTTTGTTTGTTCTTTAAATCCGAATTAGAACAGGTGGCAATTCAATTACCATTCCTACCAGTTTTATTGAATGTCTTGAATTTCGTTAATTACTCAAATATTTGTAGGTACAACACACCCGATGAGTTTCAATTATATTTAAAATAGTCGTATGCTAAAAATTTCAAAGTTCTATCGACAAAATCTCCAAGGATTTGTATATGAAAAGTATTGACTGAAAATTCATGTCTCTGAGGCTCGAGTTATTTGAATTTTAAATTGAGATGCCATTTCTTTTCAAATTTACTTTCACCCTATATATCATTTATTATACGTATAGAGTTAAATTTGATTAGATCCTTCATTTGTTCCATTTGTTCTCTAGCTGGATTTGAAAAAGCAGTTTGATGAAGGAGACACAACGAATTACCAGACGAATGGCGAGTTTGACCTGGTGAGCTTCGATGCCATTCGCCATGACCAGTACTACTCCTGCTGCGTGGAGCCTTATCCTGACATCACGTACATCATCAAGTTACGGAGAAGACCAATGTTCTACGTGTTCAACCTGATACTTCCCTGCCTTCTTATCAATGGCATTGGTGGGTAATGTATAATCTTCTGAATCGCGTACACTTGAGCATAATTAGTATGTTGATTATTTTATTTTTATTAGGGTTTATCCAAGATTAAGAACTAATAATTATATCAACATATTATTATAATATATGAGGCACGCACTACTACGCTTGGCTACACTTCGAGCTATACAAATCCAGTTTACGGTGGCGGTTATTATATGGAAAGTATATTTCAAATGAAACTGGAATTGTGCTTTGTCACCTGTAGCCGTGTGTATCAATAGAATATAAAGTTAAACATCGCTGAAAAAAAAATCTAATTATACAATTACTAATTAAACATCGTTTATAGCGAACCAGATTGGTATTGCTACATCACTTTTCCTACGAAAATAATTTATCTTTCTAATTTTGTTATGAATAAGTATGTACCACTATCATTGATAAACATTAATATAATAATATTAAGCATCACATAAATAATACTTTATGAAAATAATAATAATAATTCAGCATATTCAACCTAGAATATAAATGTAGGTTAGTACATAAATTATTCAAATGAGCTTAGTTTGAATGTGATTCTGAGACTATCCTTGCATTTATGGAATCTGATATCCCAGAAAATCATTATCCAATGATTCAAAATAATATGAAAATATAGGTTAAAGTTTAAGATTATATTGCAATGAAATAATTTTACTTCTTTAAAACTCGAGTTCATATCAGTTGAGCAAACGCCACTGCTCTCTATTCTCTGCATTCTGTTAGACTTCTTGATAAGACTTAAATTATTTTTTTGCCTTTACTTGTTGTATATAAAGTTTCATCTAGGTTTTATTGTCTCTAGCTCCTCTTCAACAGTTCCTTCCTCCAATTAAACTTTCAAACTGTATACCTACCTATATAGTTTCAAATTCAGCTATTACATGAGAAGTCCGAATACTAAGAAAAGTTTCATATATCGGGAAATAAAAGGATTACGTTCTTTGTTCGAAGTTTAACGAGTCCTTACAAAAGTAGGAAAGTAAAAGTAAATTCGGGGACGTCTTAAATCTTCTTAGGATGAAGCGAGCCGTGATTTAGCTCCGTAACATCGTTTACAACAAGAGGCTTTATGTGGATTGCCTTCATTACATATTTTATTACGACCAACCACTGATTGCCGAGAAGTTAAGGGAAGTTTCGCCTTTATACAACTCTAATATACATACTCGTTATACCTACATATCTAAAAATATGGAGATGGAATAAATTGACGGAATCTGAAACACGAACTTAATATGTATATGAGATACCTAATCAGCACATTAACAGAATCATCAATATACCAACTAATCTGATGTTGAGAGAGATGAGATATGTATTTCACGCCTTTATGGACCTTAATTACTTAAGGCATGACCTCATACTTATTAGAATTGCAATAGAATCGAGAATCGATGTAAAATTGTTGAGAGAACTAAATAAAACGTTTTATATTTTTCCACTAGCTCTCCTCGTGTTCTACGTGCCGTCGGAATCAGGTGAAAAGGTGACCCTCGGCATAAGTGCACTTCTATCTATGACCGTGTTCTTGATGACTATAAGGGATACATTGCCACCTACGGAGAAGACACCTCTTATTAGTAAGTTATATTTATTCATTCATTTACTTAATATAGCTTTATATTTTTTGCGATTCTATAGAAATAAACTCCTTTATAGGTAGTACACTGTAGTTTTTTAAATGTAATAGATACTTGTACAAATGTGGTAACAGTGTTACCGATACACTGGTACCGATATACTTTAATTTAATTAATTATAAAGCCCAAACGTTCAGCATCTGCACTTTCAATTAATAAAGGTGGTGGTTTGATTGAATTTTTGCAAATGTATGTACCTACTTATTTATTTAATTAGGCATATCAATAATAAACATTGCAAAATGAGGGATATGAACTAATGTTAATATCAATCTCTGAAATCAACATGATTTTTCTAACTCACTTGAAGTGTTTTTTTTTTAATTTGTTACCTGTAATTGTTTGATTAACAACCAATGTCTTTTCAGGTTTATATTATGGAGTTAGTACTTGCTTAGTATCTTTTTCGGCGTCCCTCTCAGTCGTCACGCTCAACATATCTTACAGGCGAGTTTAATCACCATAATTTAATGTAATGATTATATTTTAATGCCCAGATTAATATAAATTATAATATTTCGTCAGATAATTTATTCAAACAAAACGGCCATACAGTTTCATCAGCGTTATAAATTAAAGTAAATTGCTCAATTTGAGCACACACAGTATCAATTTTATACTGAAAATATTCGCGTTTGTATTGGAGATTGAACAAATTGAATTAATTATGCGCCGTTTTTCAACCACCAAATTAGATATGCAAATAAAGGGGCCGAATACTGAAATGTGTTTGGTATTATTAAAAATAGATTGTATACTTTTAATTTCTATTGTGTTTTTGTGGACCGAAGTAAAAAAGATTTTTAAGGTTGACATTAAGTGGATTAAGTAAACATCCATCATTTGGTAGACCTTTCTACAGTATCTATATACAATGTTACTGTAACTGACTAAAGGCGTCATTATTCTAAAAACTTTCGTTATTTTTGCGGGTAACACTTTTTAGTGAATATGCCTGCGCGGCTATTATAGTTAACTTCAGAGGGGCACAGTTATATTACCTGACATTGTGTTATGTTTCAATTGTGTGAACGTGTGGTGTTGCTCGTAGAGGAGTGAGAGGGCAGCCGGTGCCGGCGGTGCTGCGAGAGCTCGTGCTGCAGCGCCTCGCGCGTTTGCTCTTCATCAACCTCGATACTGACGCTCCAAAGGTAATTAAAACCCGTGTCTTTGGTACCGCTAGTGATGTGATAGGGCCAGTTTTGGAGTTACATGGCAAGACCTGCTCTAATAACTTCTGGTAAAAGTAAATCTGGAAATATCGTCATCTATAGCAATTTGGTGTTTTTATATCCACCTGTATATTCATCTGTTTGTAAATGCTTGTCAAGAATGTCGCTGGCGTGTTCCATAAGAAGCAGTTTTTATAATATCACTAGCACAGTTTACTGCAAATAGCTATCTTTGCAGCACCGAACATTATATCAGTAACTGCGGTTACGTGGTCAGATAAATGAAGTAAAATTTTCGATCAGCTAATATAGAATGGATTGAATGGATATGGAAATGCAGACTAGACATTTATACTACACTTTGCTATCACTACACCTTATAGTCAGCTATATGATGGACTCGTCTTGTTTACGAATCGAACGCGCACCTAATTAGGTCCATTTCGCTCAAAATTTAAAATACACTATTTGTAGCCTGAGGTCTTAGTCACTGCCAAAAAAAATTTTGAGACAGAAGATGGGCTATTTTCTTCTCTAAAGTCCAATCTATTGATATACCAATTTTGCCAAATTTTTGCGGTGTAGTCGACAAAACGGTCGGTCACATCTGTCGTTTGGCAGTACAAACGCTGGAGGCTTCGAGCAACACGGTAGGGAGTAGCCGTAGCGATATATTACCGACCAAATAGTTCTGCCATTTTTTGCAGGGGGAAATGTGCAAACAAGCGCAATTACGAATGTAATGACGACACTAACACATACAAAATTAAACAATACCAACAAGCCTTGCACAGCGCTGAAACAGCAAATAGTCGTCTAACCAGCCGAAAAAACATGCAGGGCTAACCCGCTTTTTAAGTTAAGGCTCTCGCTAATAAGAAAGGTCGAAAGCGCCGTAAAATTCTTGGCGCTTACGTTTGGTTCAACGTTAAAGGTAACCTCCCTAAAGCATCATCAGCAAGAATTCGGATTTATCAATCGACCGATCCGTATTTTGTACGGGCGATCGGACTCGATGTTGGTACACAAATCTGATAATAATTTAAAATAGAATACACGAATTTGGTGTCTAAATGTAATTAAATAGAAAAATACGGTAAAGATCTATTTACATGTGAAATGTAATACCATCTTATAGTAGATTTGATGTTCCAGACCTCTTTTTTTGCAGCAGAAAACCGAACAATTTGGCATTTTATGGACCGCTGTGTTCACTCGCGCGGCTGGACTTGGTTTAGTTAAAAATCCGAGCGGCAACCTAGTTTTATTAAATGCATATGCCCATTTGGGCTTGTACTTCGGCAGAGGGGAACGCTATGCATGGCTTCTCTCTTTCCGTGTAGCAACACGGAAAGAGAGAAGCCATGCATAGCGTTCCCCTCGAAGGCTGGAGGAAACGAGTTCTCACGTGGACATCACGTCTACTTTCATATTTTTAACATTAGTATGGATTTTCATCATTTCAAATTATGGTTTTGAAGTATTTTGTTAGGCTTCCAATTTCTTCTTGAGGCTGCGTACTTCATAAAAAGTCTAGATACTTTGTCAAACCTAATAAAAAGCAGGTTTTGCAAGCAACTCTGTCGCTGAGTATGTTAGAACGCGTCGTCTGGATTAGAATCTTGCAATAAACCTTGAAAACTTTTTTTATATTTTCGGCACTCCTAGGGATTGATTATATCGTAGGTCTGTATCTACAGCAGCGACTGTAAGCTGGTAATCTTTATCTTTGGTGGGTTTGTTGTACAGATCGGTGAAGTTTTATGTCAGCTAGTTTGTAAAGTTTATTAGCTTCTACGTTTTGTAAATGGCAGAACTTTATAGACCTCGTATCAACCTTTATAAAGCTAGGCATAACTAGCTTTATTTTATTATTGTTTAATTCATTTTGCAGACAATTCTACATTGTTCTGTCATTTAAATGTATCAAATTATTATTGTATCAAACATCATTGTCAAAAACGATAATTTAACAGAGTTGGGAAGGTTTTAACTGCCTCATTAGTCTAGTAGCCCCAAGCGTGACTGCTTCGCTAGAGGTCCTGGGTTCAATTTCCAGGTAGAGCAAAGTGTTATTGAGATTTTCTATGAAATTTTCAGTAGCACCGCGGAGTCGGAGGTGGATTTGTGCCTGGTTAATGGCAATAGGCTAAATTGTGGTTTACTAAATCTTTTGTGGCATCTGGAGATACGAAACAATTAAGCAATCTCCAAATAGTTGCCTCTTTAAATCCACGTTGATTTACTGCGTGTAAATGTCAAATGCCTGTAATTCTCAAAGGAATAGCCCCAGGCTTTATATACCCGACAACGAGGGTATTAAATCTCAATGTGGCAAAGCGCCCAACACCATTTGATCGGGAAGTCAGGTGGTCCCAAGGTATTCCTTACTTAAGTTTAGAACACGAAAAAAGACTCGTGCCTTGCCAAAATACAGAACTCAGTAGTGTGTGACCGTATATCAGTAACTTTATTGTACAGTTATTGTATTCTATTTTGACATAACAGACCATCACGCATGTATTCCTCTAAGGGTTAAACAGAGGTGTGCTAATGTATGCACACAGTTTTCACTTATACATTTAGTTCCTACGTATCAGGGGAACGAGTTTATTGCCAAATCCAAACTCCGAGCTGCTACTGAGAATTCCATAGAAAACCTTTATAGGTTTACTGTTAAATTCTTAGTAGCACGTTGCTCGACCTAGCATAGCAGTCGTTATGATAACTACACCTATGAAGCAGTGACCAGCCAATTATTAGCCCTTAATACTTGCTTGCGATAAAACTGTATCACTCATGTGTTAAATACAGTGTAAATGAAATAATCGATGATATTTCAAACTGCAAAAATAACGTGGAACTATAATGAAGGTACAATCAGGAGTTCGATAGTTGTTGATTGGATGTGTAACTACTTTTAAAATTCACTGTAAAGACCACTCTACTAAGTAGATATCAGAGGCCTTACTACAATATATTTTAAGAAAAGATTGAAGAATGATGCACATCTCTACACTTTTCACAATCTAAATTGATCGCATTAGACACGTTGCGATACGACCTCTGCTATTAGTTTAAAAGAGTTTATTCTACGTGTGACTTTCAAATGTTTATCGAAATAGGTAAGTACCTCTTGTGGCTTAAAACCATAACAAATGGGAAGGTAGCGGTATAAAAGTGTACCTTTATTTGTTAATCCCCGGTGGTTGCCTTAGGCGTCGATTTTGCGTATACCCTTATATATCTATATCTCTTACGCCATGTATCACCGTTGTAAATGCCGCCAAGGGACCGAAATGCTAGGCAAAAATAATATTTTTGCTCAGAACAATTGTCCTTAGAGGAATAGTTTTCGTTTTGCGTTTTCGTCTTTTTATCCCTGTTCGTTTCATAAGGGTAATAATTTATCGGTGTTATTTTTATCGAGCACTTGAAAAAGTGTTGGTAGTTGCGAAACAATGACTTTTGACCTACACCAAAAGACAATTTTCCGATATTGTTTTTATGGATTTTTTAGAACTAATATCCAACTTATATTTTTGTTTGTTGTATCCAGTTTCCATTACATCTTGTTTGCTCATAGGTCCTATTTTTCTTTCACTAGAAAATTCATGTATATTAATTTTCTTGTCAAAGAAAAATATGATATCAGGCAGGAATTGAATGTGTCCTTCCAAATTTTCGTTATAATTTCAAAATTCATAGCTTTGTAGATTTTTAGCATTATTTACCTAATGTCAAAATATAATAAAAAATAACTAGGTCTAGTTTGCTTTAAAGAAATGCCACAACGTTAATTAATTTAAAAAAAAATCTCACATGGGAACCATGAGCTGCCAATAAGGCATTCAAATGGCCCTAGTTTTCATTAAGGTTGTTTCTGTCTTTAATTGAAACAAGGTTTCTGTGTTTATTGTAACCTGGTAACCGAACCCGTTCCCAAAAAAAAATACTAATTTAATTGACTCGTATCAGACAGAATATATAAAGATTATGAATTACCCAAATTAGAACTTTGGAAGAAATACGTCAGCAATCAATCGTTGTATACACCCAATTGTTACAAATCCAATACCTACGTTATTGTTGTTCTCTGTTCGCAAAACTCATATTATGACTCCCTTTGGGGAAAAGGTCGCACCATAATTTTAGCTTGTAGGTACAATTAAATTCCATTTATCTTGAATTCCCTCTTGACGTGTGACGGGTTGTTTCAACAATTTACTTATCGATAACAACCCTTATACCATTTGAGGGTGTATTTTTAAGCTTAATTTTACACAATCATGCGGGGCGACTTGGTGTTACTTTTTTGGCATTTTAGGTATAATCTTCATAAAAATTTATATATTTTTATTCATCCTAAATCCCGCTTAAGGCAATAATTTATAAAATACGAATCCAATATCTGTATCGAAATATGGAAATAAGTTCCAAACTCGGAGCTAATAAAAATCGGTGGTAGCCTTCGGGCTTTGATTTTATAATTTGGTGTCGTCTAAACTTGCAGCCATTAAAAGTTTTTCGTGTGGTCAATATCTGAAGCTGAGTTGTTCGTTAATAGTATATTAAACCTACGATACATAACTATGATATAATATGTAATTGAGTACAATAATAATAAGACTACTACCCAATTTAGGTAGTATATGTCAGTATCTAGATCACTAATTAATTTATCTTGGACGGAATTTTCATTTATTTTATTTTGTCCTTTCTTATGTAACGAATTGTATTTGGATTGATTGAAATTGTATTTCTTATGTAACGATTGGAAAGCCGCTATGAGTTCTGTTCTTCATATTAATTGAATCCAGAGTTTTTTTTTATTGGTCCTTTAGCACCCAGACCTAAGAACTTTAGATACCTAGCTATCTATATAATTATTAAAATTTTGCTACGCTTTCGGCGTCTTATTTTGGTAAGCCTTAGTAGCCCAGAAATTCCTAAAATTGAACTAAATAGGTAAAATACAGTAGAGCAAGTATGCTAAGTTTCAATTTCTCAGATTTATAATATTGGAAATTGCTAAAAAGGCGCTTGTGAGATGCTTATGTAATTTACGTTGTTAGTAACTATGGAAACGGTAGGTTTGTATGGAAGAGGCTCAAAAGCTTTTAGAAACTGCTTTGTGAATGAAGTCACTGGGGATACAAATGGGAGGATAAATTCTGAAATAATTCCCCAGAGTCCCAAGACTATGTTCAAAGAATGTTGTTAGGTAGATATTGCGGTTTAGTTGCGGACGCGGTATTGGAAATTTTGGGAGGTTTCTACTGCCAATTCAAATCATGAAAGACTTTTAAACTAAATTTATTAGAAAGGAAATGAATATATAAATATATTTACTTATGTGTACATAAAAAAATAACGCAAATATATAATTCTTTCGGTTGCTGTGGCTCTTGCAGTGTGTAGTCCGTAGGGGCTTTTAACATTTGGCAACGCATCAGCAACTGCTTTGGCTTTTGTTTTAGGTGTCTATGGGCGGCAATGAGTATCTTGTATGCTTGTTTCCCGACTTAGAAAAAGAAACTCGATGTTATAGACGTACAATTTGCTACTTACGGAAACTTTATTTTTCTTCTTCACAAATTATGTTGTCGCCATAGCAGTAATAATATAACCTGTTGAATAATACTCGTATTTTTTTATTAATACCATCATGCTTGTATTCCCCAAAGGGTTAGGTAGAGGAGTTTCAATGCGCACCCACACTTCGCCGGTATGTTTAGGTCCTATGTAATAGGGGGCGAGCATATTTAATAATTAATAAGCATAAGCGGCGGTAGCCTAATGGCTAGGGCGTCGGACTTGCGATCGTGTGGTTGCCGGTTCGAAACCCACCCATTGCACTACCGACGTGAACCCACTCGTAACACAAGCATTTAGCTTAGCACGAGGGGTTAAACAAGATTACTAGTAATGTGTGACCCACATTGCTAGTAAGCTTTTTTTCTAAAAAAAAAAAAAAAATATTGCTATTAACCGGGCACAAATCCAGACTCCAAGCTGCTACTGAGAATTTCATAGAAAAAATCCAATAACACTGCTCGACCTGGGGATCGAAACCAGGACCGAAGCAGTCAGATAAACAATGTAGAATGATGTTTCTTAGTTACCATCGACAATATTTCATTTATAAACGTCACGAGATGCAATCATTTTATTTGTTCGTTGATCTAAGTTACTTTCGGCAGGGTGACGGCGGCACGGTGACTTCGGGTGGTGTGCAGGTGAATCCCCGCACTGGTTCACGGCTCAAGGCAGAAGTGCGCTGCGACGGGGCACCAGTCACGCCCGCTTCACCGCGCTTCGCTCGTCACAACCACAACCATCTAGGTGGGGTGATACTCCTTAAGGTAGTGACTGCCTTCACACCCCTTCATCGGGTCCAGTGATTGGATCAAACAGCCAAAATAATTATGAATGTGGTTTTTATTCGGTACGGGTTTGACATACACTGCCTCCTCACAAGTGACGAACGATACATGAGGATTTAGGGTAAAAAAGGGATTACAGTTCTTTAATAAAAAACATTAATGTTGTGGGTAAAACGGTGTATTTTTGAGGTTTTATTGTTTAACTAAAAAATCTGTAAGTTATAGAATACTTAGAGACTGGACCACCTTTGTCCAGAAAAAAGTAGAAAGCATTTATTATGATTGCATGTACTATGATTATTGATAAAATCTGTGTTTCAAGCAGACGGCAGTGTTGGGGTTATTGGTAAAATATTATGATAGAAAATCTTTGAGCACGCCCACGTCATAAACACAATGATCTAGAGAAGATTCATGCGTTTCCCAACGTCCACTTGAATAATCGGCCGCGGAAATTCTTTTTTCTGCAAATTTATTAACTTATATCATAAATAATAATAATTTCTGAAATACTAGTTTCAAAATTGTAAGCAAAAGATTTGGCTTTGTTAGTAGAGCATACCATCTTTTGCTTACAATTTTTATCAACTAACCTTGAGTACTAAATGCATTTTTTTGGTTTTTCGCAAATTGAACTCCTTCAAGACATTCTCGGCTTATGGCATTAGGAATTGTGTCATCAGCTTTAAGAAATTGTATATTTATACTGATACTTTTCAAACCTGTTAGAAAAAGAATTATATTTTTTTATTTGCTACAAACAAAAATTAAATTTAGGCAGGAAGAAAAGCCTATTACAATTTGTTCGAAACGACTAATCTTGTTTGAAGTTGTCCAAAACTGGTTTAGAAGAGTCGGTGTAAAGACTATTGGGGTGATATATGTTTCACATTTTTGGTTATTTTCTTTGCCAATTTCGATATTTACCTATGTATAAAAACCCTTAATTTTATGAGCGCGGTAGTTCGGAACGGCTAACTTCAGACGAGCAGAATTATTTCGAACAAACTGTACTAAGCCTAGTTTGCTTTCAAGAATCAATAGTTATAAAAAATAATATTTCAGTTTAAATTTACATGGGCGACTCGTAAATCGATTACCGAAATCATAAAATAAAGATCGCTTTCTCGGGTGTACGTGACTTTCAATATTAGATATAATCGTAAGATAAGCTGAGTAAAGAGCGATATGCTTCTAATTGAAACGTGACTCGATTTCGAGGATCAAAAAAGCTTATATTATTCAGTCATGCAAAATGCCTTGATTAGGTTAGTACAGTGGTTCCTTAGGAGTGCTATTCAGTAACGAGGTGGAATTATTGCCAACCTGAAGTAGTGACTACATACACATATAATGATATTAAGCTTTCGGTCGGCAAATCTTCGATCAGTGCTTTCTAATTACTTTGGTTTACGTAAATAATAGAACTGTAAGTAAGGAACAATTAGGGGCACAAACAAACCCCACTATCGACACAATTTGTTGATAGTGGGGTTTGTTTGTGCCCCTAATTGTTTCTTTCTTTCCTCTATCAATAATGTTAAATAGGGAAGAGAAAATGTTCATTTTTAAGGAACGCCGGGTACGTCGAGCTAAGCCAAGCGGCTGTTTTCCTATACGTATATATTCGATTTTTTTCGACCATCTGTGACGATTAATTTAAATGCCAACGCAAACAAGTGTACGTTAGACTAGGCGTGGGAGAAATGTCTCATCTACAAGATTGGATCATTTGTATCTGGAACAGTAAACTGTTCCGGAACACTGATATGTATCATTTGTATAATTTGGAACATTGAGTCAAAGATATGAATTACGCATTGTTACGGCACATCGCGGAGAAACTGAGACAGACCAGAGATACGGGATACGGTCATTCTGAATCACTGATATGTTTCATTTGTATCATTTGGAACACTGAGTGAGTCAAAGATATGAAATACACATTATCATCGCGGAGAAACTGAGACAGACCAGAGATACGGGATACGGTACGGGGTCATTTGGAACATCGTGTCAGAGTCTAAAAACCTTGTCAGAGATAAAAATACAGAACTAAAAAAAAAACGGATTTTCCTGAAAAATAAATTCCTTAAAAATACAGAATTCTAAAAAACAGTATTTTCCTGAAAAATACAGTACACACGGCTACAGGTTAACCTATACAAAACCAGTTTAAGCGGATCTCGCATTATATAGAGTTCCCATACAATAAGAGGCCAGCGTAAACTGGTTTGTGTAGCTTGATGCAAATTATTCGACGATAACATATTCTAGGTATATAGAAGTAGAAATTGCAAAATTAATATTAACTTATTCACAATTGTGAAATTTGAGTAATTAACAAAATTACAGTAAATCTACTGTACTACTCAGTAACAAACTGTTTTATTTAGGTGAAATTTAAACTGAAGCAACAAAAAACAATTGATGCCAAAACAAACTATCAATATCAATGCCAAAACACACTATCAATATCAATGCCAAAAACGTCCTTACATAATTGAACATAAAGCTGCCAATAGAGTGTCATTATTACGTGCTTATGTATCGAAAATAGGAAAGAGTAATTCATCACATTTGCTATCTCATTCTCCCCTGACTATATTTTATTGTTTTCCCGCTCTTTCGCTACGGTTGTCACTCATACTTGGTTGATACTAATGATACAAATGATACATTTGAAACATTATTATTGTTCCAATCATTTGGAACACCTAAATGTTTCGCATCAGTGAGTCGACTCAGTAAAGAGTTACACACGCCTACCTTAGACAGCCTGATGTAATAAGGTGTAGGATAGATTTGAATCCTGCGTAATTGTTAAACCCTTCTTGCTAAGATAACCATCTTAGATAAGCCTGCTATTTTCTCTCAAATTACCCTGAATTTATCTTCCGAGTAGTTACTATTTTCACCTAGATACGCGGCTGTAATCAATAGAGACTTATCACGAATATTACTTTGATAATGCCTAGGTTTTTTGAGAATCAGTATGGACTATTATTTATACATAAATTTACCTTAAGTGAGTTCTAAGAGTAATTAAATAATTTTATCCATGGTTTTATCCTCTCATAGCATTTTTATACACCAAAGCCCAAAACACTGTTTACCTGTCTGGTAAACTAATATAATATATGTATTCTACATCACATTTTTAACCTTCATATAATATACATAAAGCGCAGGTTGCTATTGTCTCGTGGTGTCGTGTTTTTCATTCCGATTACTACTGTGTAGGTTGTACTGTTAGGTACTGTATTCTCCGTTAGAGACAAAATCAAGGAACTGTGCCCAGTTCCTAGTATCTTGAAGAGTTACCAGCTATTTTTGGTAGGTACAGCAAACATGGGAACTGTGCCAGGGACCGGCGTCGTGGCAAACGCAGGCAGCGAGTCAGGGTGCGCGGGCGCATGCTCGCGGTGCGCATGCTGCGGTTGCACGTTGCGAGAGGCGGCCGCGAGGCACGAGCAGCGGGTCGCCGCCAATGAGCGTTTGGAACGTGCTAACTTGGAGTGGAAACAGGTAATTTTTATTACCTTATAGGTACTCTTTAATTATTCTTTTCTTTTAAGTTATTGTGTGCATTATCCGTGACTGTGTCAATAAATATTTTTTCTTCTTTTCTTTCTTTCTGTATGTCATTTAGCCATTTACTATCCCACTGCTGCACGGGTGTTCCTCCCATAGTAAATTGGGTTAGGCTATAAAACACCACGCTAGCCTACTTCACACACTGTCGAGAAAACCGTTTAAGCGAGTGATAATATGCACATGAATACGAAAAGTAAGAGTTGCGTGCCTTGGTTTCAATCTCGAGACCTACGACTTATCAGTCCATTGGTCATATCATTGGGTTCTGACTTCTTCAAGGTTTACTAAACATATTACAAATATACTAGCTTTCCGCCCGCAGCTTCGCCCGCGTGGAAAATACGATTTTGACTGTTTAGTTTTTCCCAATTCTGGCGGGATATTTCAAATTATCCTTACATATCTTTCCGTCCGCTTCTTTGCTCGGGTAGACCACAAAATTTGCCCAACTTTATTATTTACCGAAATATAAAAGCAGCTTATATCCTTTCCCAAGGTCTAGTCTATGTTTGTACCAAATTACGTTAAAATCCAAACGGACTTTCATCCCCTATTTCATCCCTACATAGTTTGAAATCGCAAAAACCCCATATCAAATATTTATTTATTTCTTATCATGTGCCTAAACACAAAGTTTCAGCGTTTATCTTCAACAATGACAAACTCCAATACAATTTGTCTTCCTTCACCGTTCTTCCCTTATTACAACCCCTTTTTACATCAAAACGTAGCTTATATCCTTTCCCAAGGTCTAGTCTATTTTTGGACCGAAATTTCATCAAAATCGGTTGCGGGGTTAAACTTGAAAGCGTGACTTTGTTTGGAGTTCTAAACGAACTTTCATCCCCTATTTCATCCCCACACAGGTCGAAATTTCAAAAACGCTAGAACAAATATTTATTTATTTCTTATCAAGTGCCTTAATATAAAGTTTCATGGTTTTATCTTGAAAAATGACGAACTCCCATAGAAACTTTCACCCCCTTAAAAATCATTTTTTATAAAAGCTAGCCTATGTCCTTTCTCAAGCTTTAGTTTATCCCAGTAACAAATTTCGTCAAAATCGGTTGAGTGGTTTACGCGTGAAAGCGTAACAGACAGACAGACAGAGTTACTTTCGCATTTATAATATTAGTAGGGATAAGGCACTTCCCAATACGCCCGTAGGCGTCCGCTAATATCTCATTTAGGGAAGCTCATTTAGTCGAAGTTATTATAAAGGTTTCTGGTACAGCTTTAAGGGTTTGTGCGTGTTAGTATTAGGTCATTACTAAAAAAGTATTTTGATTTGTTAAATAATCGTGGATACTGAGCCCCATAAATAGGTAACTAACCTGTTTTCAGAATGCTATCCAGAATGTTTTTAAGTCATAATTTAAAAAATGTGCAGTAATTATTGCATATTATAATTTTTTGAATATTCCAGGTTTTGTAAAGTGGTAAAACAAGTAGGTACCTATCTATTCTTTCGGAACCAATGATTTGATCAAAAAGTATTATTAACATTTATTATTATTTATTATTAACAACATTTATAAAATATTTGAGTCCATAACCGAATTCAGATCAACCTCTGCTCATAAAAATTGTGAAATTCAATTTTCAGGAGGAAGTTAGTCATAAATCGTAACTTTTTACGCATTCCGAATCCAATCAGCAGCTAGGTATCGATAAAAACTGATTAATTATGCTCGATAATTACTTGGAAAATTTACGAAATAATTTTATTTTTTTTGGGTTGTTTAATGGTGTCGACGTGATTCTGCAAAATAACTCGTAACTTGAAAACTGGTTTGACGAACGGGTAAAACAATGTAAACCTTTTTTTGTGAGTACCTAAGTCTGTGATGTAATTGTAAATTCTTAAAAGATGTCCAAATTTATTGAAACAATAGATATACGTGGGCAATTACTATATACAAAAAACTAGTAATTGCCCACGGTGTCACTCGCGTCCCAAAAGTATGTTGAAACATAAGATCCTTCAAAATATGTTCTTTTCCAAGGTTGAATCTATCGCTGTATTAAAATTCATCAACCACGTCTACGTGGAAACGAACAAACAGACAGAGTTTTTTTAATCAAAATTTTGGTTTAGGTATTGTTATTATTGTACTCACAAAATATAATCTTCGATCCCAAAACATGTGTCCAACAAATTTTTGCTTTTAAAATGTTTAAACTGCTTACATTTTATCATTATTCAATATCCGTACATGGCAGGCGTTACAGCATGGACAGACGAAGTTAGTGACTTAGTTACAAATTTCGATAAAACCTGAAAGTACACCTTTATATAATATTTTCATGAAGAGAATATTTTAGAACGTCACTTTGTGAGTGATGATTACGAGCCAATCATAAATATAGTAAAATAAAAATAACGAAATATATCATCACGCTTTTAAACGTAAGCAGACTGTATTGGTACCTATACTGTGCACAAGGCCTTGTGTGGTGGACTGACTGTAATCATTATCTTATATAAAAATATTCTTACCAAGACAGATAATGATCCTTCCCAAAATAGAAAATGGTGGAGCTAAAATCCATAGCGCATCATTTCAGCAATTTTCTAATGTGAATATTACAAATCATCAAAAGTGGCCCAATTACCCAGATGGGGCCGGGATTATTCAGCACTCAAATCTATAACATACGCTAAAAAATATATTAAGAAAGGTTTTTGAAGGCAGTCTCTATTTGATTTTCAAAGTTTCCACACTAAATGATTACATCTGATCGAAAGCGGGCATTGTTCTTATTTAGATTCAATTTAGGTATTTGTTTTGTCCGATTCAATAGATATTATCTGAGTAAATAAGATTGGAAGCATAGATATTTCTGTTAAACAAAAACAAAGCAACGGTTTTTCTTGTTGTTTTACTTTCTTATAACAATATAAACAAAGATAATCGAGACACAAATCCACTGAAATAATATTTCGTATCTATTATCATCATTTTTATCCCTCACATTGTATCAAGTATTTGCTTTCGTATATTGAAATTCCATAAATACATTTTCTCACATTTTAATATACGCCTTGGTACGGGGATTCTCATGCGAGATAACTCCAACTTATTTGTTGCGTTCTTTTAATATGTTTTCATTAAAATAAGGGGATGGAATATAACAATAGATAGAAAGCTTTTCGTTAAGAAAGTAAACCTTCAAAAATATTTTTTTCCAACTAAAAAACAATAAATACCAAAATCACGGATTTCCTAAAGTTGATCATTGTGTATAGGCCTATACAATCATTTGAAGTCACAAATGATTGTAGACACATTCCGTTCAGATTTCAACGCATATATCGGGCCAAATATCTTAATTGGCTAATTTACTATGCGTAATCGATGCCGTTGGGTGACAACGAAACAAATTGTACCTACCGACGACGTTCAGGCTTCGAGCAGGGCTATTAATAAGATGGGATGTAAATCGCTCGTTCACGGCTGATGTTCAAATAATCCATAGCTTTTGTTCTTGATTCCCGAATGTATTGGAATTTGCGAGATTTCTAAGTTGATGGCATTTTATGTGTTTTCTATTATTTCTGAAAAAAAAAACTAGGTACTACTTCTGTCTCGCTAGCATGCATGCAGTAATAATAGGTTGTCACGACGGGGAAAGCACGGTACTACTTTTGTACGTACATACATCGATACACCCAAAACAATATTGATGGAATGTAGCAGTATGCGTACTATTACTTTCATTCCGTGAGTGTGGAGCGCCGCAGGTCCAAATTTGGGCGGCACTAATGGCTAGGGCGTCGGACTTGCGATGTGGTTGCGGGTTCGAAAACCACCCATTGCACTACCGACGTGAACCCACTCGTAACACAAGCATTTAGATTGGCACAAGGGGTTAACAATATTACTACATAGTAATGTGTGACCCACATTGCTAAGGTATTGAAAAAAAAATTCAATCTCAGTCCCCTTCCTTCTCCATTTCTCCCACGTCGCCCTACTCTTCCTAATGGTAGGCGGCGGCTTTTTGCGTTTTCTTCACATATTAATATCGATATAGCCGATCTATGGGCGGCAGTTTCCACATACCACCAGGTGGGCCGCTTGCTTGTCTGACCAAATTGACCAAAAAAAATACATTATAATAAATTTTGACATAAGAACCAAAAACGATTTGGGGGCTTAAAATGACTATGTACTTTTGATGAAGCGCAACATTATTCACGGCAACACAGCTTAACATCGTGATAATCTTTGGCAGTATAAGGAAGCCCCTGATTTTCATACCGGGATATATATAAAATGAGTATGAGTACCTATACAGACTATGAAAGGTCAGCTTATACTGGCATACAAATTGACAGGAGGGACAACTCTTTAACGGATTTTTATTTCACAGGTGGCAGTGGTTGCTGACAGGGCCCTGCTTGCGGTCTTCGTGCTCGTCACCGCCATATCTACAGCCGCCATCTTGTTGCCTCAGCTGAACAACCTGCACGTCGGCAATACGCCTCTCAAACCTCCCATTTAGAGGGACAGCAACAGATTAGGGTTACTGGAAATAAATTGTTTTGCCAACGAATGTGTCAAATGAAAACATGTGCCAAACTGTGACTAATAAGCTTAAAATATATGATTTAATTCTTATAACTTTGACCAAAAAAAAAAAGATTAGACGAAACGTAGCTTTCTTGCAGTTATCTGTGGCAAACGAGCAAGCGTCACCTGATTGGCACAAAGGCCTGTGATGCCATGCCAAAAAAATATATAGGTACCTTACGTCACCTGATGGTAACTGTCAACCTCCGCCCATAGACCGGCCGTGTCCTCTAAACTTTTTTAAACGAATCGAAGAAAGCACAACCATGCTGCTGCCTAAAAATAGGGAGGGAAAAGGAGAAGAAAGGGGACTGAGGGTGGAATTGAAAAGTAACGTGTGAGTGCTCGAGTGATTCGCAGAGTGACGTACCTAAAAGTTTTTACTTAGTAAATTGAATTTGGCATTTAGACACTTTTATACTTCTACTGCGGCATTCACGTAAATATATATATTTATGCTGGAAACCTTATTCGGTATACTTTATCTATACTGTTTGGTTTGGTTGGAGTGAATTTTACCCACGATGTGGAGACGGTGTAGGTGTTTTCGGTGAGAGGTTTTGTAATACTTGGGATTTCACGCCAAAGGTTGCCAGAACAAGTAATTAGGAGGGAATATGTCTTTATAAGATTTCAAATATGAAATGTGCTAAAGGCTTGTTGGACGTAAAACGTGTAAGTATACGTAAGCGGCAGAAAGTAGAACTTTTTAAATATAAAGACCACAAATGGACACATCTTTAGCAGTACCTAACTGATAGCGCAAAGTTAAAATGAGACGACTTTCTGAATGAAACGGCAGGCGCTACCTTTGAGACTAACCAGTGATATTTACCGTGACTTCACTTTCTGAAGCACGACTCTACACGTAGATAGTAGTTCTCAAAGTTTCTGTGAAGGCGTCTGTGTGTCTTTGCGCTCATTCTACGTATAAATGTTGACTGTCAGTGGCATAGTGGACTCACGCATAAAGTTGGTATTTATCTAAAGAAAGTACTTATGTTGTAAGTAAGATTTACGTCATCAAAAATGCCATTAGTCCTCATTAGTCTAGAAGTCATAAGAACGACTAATACGCTAGAGGTCCTTAGTTTGATCCCCGGGTCGAGCAGTTTTGTTGAGTTTTTCTATGAAACTCACAGTATCAGCTTGGAGTTTGAATTTGTGTCCGGTAAATAGCAGCAGGCTCATCTCCTTAATATTACTTAGTAGGCTAAAAATGCTGGCAAAGAGAAGGTGTACACCTCTGCCTAACCTGTGGGTAATACAGGCGTGATAGTATGTTTTATGATAAAAATTCCATTAATACAATGCTATTTTACGAAACAATTATCGCAGTATTCTTATATTTATGTTTTAAGCTGCGATTTTCTTATGTTTTTTAATTGCTACTGGCGTCTTAATAGATACCTACTTAATTGGTAAGGGTTTTCGAATGAGGCCCCAATTCTTTGTCGTCATTGTATTCAAATTTAGATAAGTACATTATTTGTGTTATTTACGTTGCTGTTGCTTTAACAGATTGAGTCTTGCAGTACATTAAAATAAAAATTTGAATATTGTATAAATTTTTGAGGCAATGCAGACTGCTGAGTATACGGCTAATTTTGTGCCGTGTTTGACAATGTCAATTAAGATAATAATTATTGCAGCATGTATGATATAAACTTACGTCATAGTAAATAAAATAAATATATTGATAAATGATAGATAATAATTTACATAGAACCGAAAATAATATCCTGAAACTGCAAAAAGCTTCAGTTTGCTGAATAGATGAAAGCTGTACAAAACTATAGTTAATTCTAACCGTCAATTTTAACCAAAAAATATCGTCTTTCTTTAAAGCAGATAACTTTTATTCTATACTTACCTAGTGAATACTCGTAGGTACATACAAAACCTTTTTTTGTTTTATAAAATTAAAGCTAAAAGAATATACTTAAGCTCAAGGTTGTTGGAAATTGAGTTAAAATGTAAATATCGTAGTAAATTAAATTAAGAAAAGTTGTTAAATAATAAGCATAACATTGATTACTGTATAAAATAAAGTTTGCGAAACTGATTATTTGTAATTTTTCTTAAATTTTCTTTAAAAAAGAAATTCTACACACGTGATTTGATGATCCCCTGTGTCCCGCTATAAATACATTACTATCTTTAGCTTGTTTGTAACGTAAAATACATTTAAAGGAAAAAGCAACGAATTGTTTGATTTATCCTAGAAATATCAAGTGACAACTTTAAAAGCACAACAAGATATTTTTTAAATATAATAAAAGCGTCTGAAGTAATGTCACTTAAATATAGTTATTTCATGGAAACTTGTGGACAAAAATAAGATACAATTTCCGCAAGTAAAGCAATATAAGCATCAAAAACCTTTTATATTTTGGTATTGAGGTCACGAAATCGCTTTAAATTTGAAACAGAAAGTTGATACGTTGAAATTTTCCGTTGATTATAGCAGATTTTATTTTCACAACTTGGCCAGGATGCCATCTGTCAATTAGGACTTCGGATCGAATTACACTAAGAAATTGTTACAAACATCAACATGAGTTTATTTATGAACAAGGCAGGTACAATTCCTCTCTCAGTCAAAAGTCAGTCAACAGTCTACTTTTGCCCTTCCCCGCCCTTTTCCTTCAATAGGCTCGGCAACGAATCTGCAAGACCTTTGGCATTGCAGATGTCTATGGGTGGTGATGACTACTTAGCATCAGGGGGCTCGCCTGCTCGTTTGCCGAGTTAACCCATAAAAAAGGTAAGAAATTTCACCACTGTGAAAAGTTTATTTTTATTTTCGAGGCCAAAAAAAACCTCGAATCCTGCTCCAGGTGTGCTGAATTTCATAAAATTTTACCTTTACTTAGCCATCAAGCAACAAATATGCAGGCAAATTTAGTTTTGGTATGTTAGGAGGAGAGCGAAATGCAGGAAAGCTGATGGGACCACAAATAATAAGGCTTATGGTTTCTATTAATGTTCACTACATAGTTGTAAGTGTATTTGGGGCGAATAATTGGATCGCACGCACTTCTTGCTTCAATGGCTGCCTCCGAATAATCTTCATAATAAAACCACCCACGTGTAAAATCATTCAGGTTAAACCTGTTTGCATGTAAAGGGAGAATTGTCATCAAAGAATTGTCAATCGGAGAGTTATATGCAGGGTATTGTGCGAGCTATACCTACCTATTGTCTGTTTGCTGGAAAAGCGGGTTTGAAATGGACGGAGAACTAATCAATCGTACTTTTTGCTGCAACTTCGCCTAACACAACTCTGGGTATGTAATCTTCTTAAATGTATGGAAATCCTTTATATCATTCGATCTTTAAAGACTAGTATAACGTGTAAAAGAGAGATTCATGAAATTGTCTTTAAAAGATCTATAAACAGAAATAAATATCATTTCATATCATTTCATTTCAACACGGTTCTAGTAAAGCTATTTTCCCACTGACATGTTGGTTCAAGTGTAAACAAACCCTTACCTACGCCAACCACTAGGTACGTTTACATTCGCATATCAAGCCATTGTCTTTAGCCTAAGGCCAAGGCTATCCACAAACTCTATCGACCCAATTTGAGCCACTAGAAACGAACAAGGGTATTATTCAGCCCGCATTGAATTTGTGTGGAGGAAAACGGCCGGAAATCTGGAAATTAATGTTCTTAATGACTGTAATTAGCGTCCTTATAAGTTAGTTGCTGTTAGGTGCTTATAAGGCAATAAACTAGACATTGATAATTTGCTGGATTATTGGAATTCGCGGAAAATTTTAGGTAATTCCTCGAATTTCTCTCAGAAATGGAACAACAGTGAAAAAAGTAATATTTATAGGGTTCGAAGTTGAAACTTGTTACTTCTATTTTGCTTAACACATGCTTTTTCACTTTGATATTATGAAAGCCTTTTTTGCTTATTTGGGTTGAGAACTTTGTTGTTGATACCCATTGTAATGCTCATTCTGTATTTTGTGTCTTATATGTATAACGTTTAATAGTTAGGTATTTTCCATAGTAGGTATTCTATGTATATCTGATGTGAAACATACAATGTGTGTACATACAATGTAAAACTTCAACATACAATGTAAATGTACCGTGTCATATTCGCATGTAACAATAAAATAAAGGCACAAGCTAATTTATAACAGATCACTGGATGCAATTAGTTTAGATCCTGGCTGAAGGTATATAAGGTATATTCATATTCATATATCGATACATTATTGCCGAAGGTAAGCAACCAGTTTATTCTTAGGATATCGCTCAAAAATTGGGTTGGTATTCCCATCTGAAAGAACTGGAAGCCCCAATATAGTTGGAAAAATGCTAAGATGATGATGATTATAATCATTTAAACCGGTCTTCATACTTTTAAGCTACTAACAGTAACATTTTCTTCATGACTAGACGTGCTCGAGGCATGGAAATCCTACTGAGGTTAATAAATAATGGAATGGTGAACTTGTATAAGGATCAATTAGTGCGTTGTTATTAGCTATGAGGTCCTTGACTGCTCTGAGTCGCTCACTCGATCAGTGTTCAACATAATGTTATTTTAAACGATTTGTACCAACGTAGATATACAAATCTGTTTAACTTTTCACCAGCGCAATTTCCGCCGCTGTCACTTCTACTTTTGAGCGCAATACTTTAGAAAATATAAACTTTGGTATTTTACACATGTTTCTAAATATTTCTATTCACAATTCTAATTCTTCAGTACCTTCAGAATCTTTCATAAATTAACTTCTTAACAAAAAGTAAATCACCTTCAAAATTTTATTAAATAAAGTTATGGCAAAAACAGTTTCTAAATTAGGTGTCATTGATTTCGATGGATCTTTTGTATTCACCTCCAACTTCTGAAACTTTTTTCAAATACTGAATATTATTTTTTATTGTGGTTTAGATGGTGGTTAAATTTTTTTGTTAAAAGAGAATCTGTTTCTAAATTTTGAGTAAGGGTTCTGTTCTAAGTTGTAAATAAATAAATCTGTTTCTAAGTTGAGTCAAGTACATTGACCGTGTCATCGTTTTTAGGGTTCCGTCTGTCTGTCCGTCCGTATGTCACAGAATTTTTACCCTGAAACTATAAGAGCTATGCTGTTGAAACATGGTAAGTATTCTGTGAACTGCATTAACATTTTCACACAAAAATAGAAAAAAACAAAAAAATTTGGGGGTTCCCCGTACTTAGAACTGAAACTCAAAAAATGTTTTTTCATCAAACCCATACGTGTCAGGTATTTATGGATAGGTCTTCAAAAATGATATTCAGGTTTCTAATATTATTTTTTTCTAAACTGAATAGTTTGCGCAAGGGACACTTCCAAAAAGGTAAAAAGTGTGTCCCCCCCCTTTAACTTCTAAAATAAGATAATGATAAAACTAAAAAAAATATATGATGTACATTACCATGTAAACTTTCAACGAAAATTGGTTTGAAAGAGATCTAGTACCTAAGTAGTTTTTTTTAATACTCATAAATCGCAATGGTACGGAACCCTACGTGCGCGAGTCCGACTCGCACTTGGCCGGTTTTTTTTCCTGTAAAAAGTATTGAAAATGGCCCACAAACCATAAAGATATACTTAGCGCATTAGATACATACAAATATACGAATTGAGCGCCTCCTCCATTTTGAAGTCGGATGAAAAGAACATTTCTGACGATTATGACTTTTTTTTTTCTAAAGATACTTATAGGTAAAGTACAGTCTTTAAACCTTAAGTTGTTACAGATAAAGTACAAAATCAACTGAGAAAATTTTACTTTTTGTGGTAACTTGACGTGCTGGCCACCGTACCTTCCTTAAAACATGTGAGTACCGGTATTTAAGCGGCGGTAGCCTAATGGCTAGGGCGTCGGACTTGCGATCATATGGTTGCCGGTTCGAACCCCACCCATTGCACTACTGACGTGAACCCACTCGTAACACAAGTATTTAGCTTAGCACGAGGGGTTAACAAGAATACTAGTAATGTGTGACCCACATAGCTAGTAAGCTTTTTTTTTTTAAAAAAAAAAGTACCTACCTACTGTTGGAGAATTCTATTAGTGCGGGCGGGCGTGCCACAACGTGGTACCTATTACAATAATTATTATTATTGTATGTGATGCGGTATCCTTCTTTATCGACCTGAAAACATTTTGTAGTACCTACATGACTGCAAACAAGACACCTACGAACACCAAATATTTCTTTACTTAATTTTCTATGTGAATTATTATTTTCTTGTTCTACTATGAAATAGTACCTACCTTTAAATTAAAATTCAATTTGCGAAATGGATGTTGAAAAGATCCAGTATTATTTTATTTTCATTGCTTTGTTGTTTTTTATTTATCATTGAAAGAAAAAATATATTAATTCCATCACTTGACCGTATACTCAGTAAATGACATGAAGAAAAGGACACTAATAAAGAAAAACCAATTATGTAAAACAGAAACAAACCCATAAATTATTTACAAATTTCTTACCTACTATAAAATTGTGAAATACAGTGAGACTCCCTATATTTATAAAACTGTTACAAAAACAAAATTATGTTTCCAATTTTTTAGAGGAAAATATATTGCTAACGACTGCGAAAGTTCATTTAACTGCCAATAATAATATCCCTGCGCAGCTTTTTAGGGGAAGTAAAAATATTTTGTCGAGAAATTTAATAAAAATCAGTGATGGATAGTCGGAAATGCGTTGCTGTCATTCACAGACGAATGGGCGTGATGAATTTATAAAGAAGCTAGGAGCCGCAAGTCTGGGATGCTGAAGCTTCAGACCATACGTATTTATTATGAAGTACTTACCTGCATAAATGTTTTTTCCTCTGGTCCTTGTAATAAAACTTCCATATTCCCTCTTGGAAGGCACCGTCGTGGTCGGCCCACAGAAAGGTAGCGGTATAATTTGAAGGCGTATCACGAGGGCAGGTTCGAGGTGGCGCAGGAAAAGAGTACTTGGAAGGAATTGGGGTAAGCCTTTGCCCAGCAGTGGGACAGTAAATGCTAAAATAAAAAAGTATAAAACTTACTTTAACCAATATTAGCTACCATCAAAGAGATTTAAATTATTAAATGTCTTAGGCTACCATTTATATCTATTATTATTTCTAAACCTGATTCCGGGATAAACAGATGCCCCTTACTTGATCTTGCCAGCTGATCAGCTGACATTACCCGATAACTATGCTAAATATGTCATCCTAAATAAGTATCATAATCAAATAATCTTCTTGCTATCTATAAATAATACTAGATTCACCATCAACTTACTCGCTGACTAATGACAAAATGTCAGAAACTATAAAACAATTAGTTATACTTGAAATATGCTAGGTAGGTCCCTTCTCTTGTAGGCATCCACTGAGAACGTATTTAAATAAATTCCTGCGTCATTGGTAAAAACAAAATCGTGAAAATTTAAGCGGCTGCTAGGTCGTCGGAGTTGCGATCGTTCGGTTGCCCGTTCGAAACCCACCCAACGCACTATTGTCGTGGACCCACTCGTTATATAATTTATATTTTAGTACGAGAGGTGAACAAGAATACTAGTACTTAATGAACAACCTAAAATTGCAAGCAAGCATAAAAAAAACAGATAGCACTTCAATATTGGTAAACGTTCATTACAAATAACAACAAGGTCGTTGTTTTAATATTGCCACGATCGTAACAGCTTCGCCTAATATTGTTTAATTTAATCGCAATTTTTGCATGATCTTATACATTATGCGGATAAAACGCTACGTAAGCGTATTCAAAAAACCATTTACCGTGCATACCATGTTTTATATTATATCAATGTTAATATTTGTTTACATCTTGTGAGAGATTTGTCTTTTAGGAAATGGATTGGTAATCGTAGTACTTCGTGAGGCACGGACAAGCCGTCGTTGCGTCACTTCTGTATCGCCAGCCTACTAATATTATTTATAAATTTAATAGTATTGTATGATTGTTATTTTTCGTCGAATTTAGATAAAATTTGGCACACAGATCAGTTATAATTTTTATCGAGTTCAGATGCGATTCTGAAGTCCACGCAGACGAAGTCACAGGCAGAGCTAGTTGGCAAATGAGCAGGATGCTACTATCAATACATCTGTCTTCAAACATTAAACTTAAAAACTATTGGGATTCCAAAATTTATAAATCAGCGATGGCCTATTAATATGATAATTAGCTCATTAGCTAATTTCCAACGCACGTTCGCCTAAACCGAAAGGCAAAAATCTGCACTCTACTCCATATCTATACTACCTAGATATAAAAATCTATATCCCACTATATAAAAGTCTGAACTATGCTACAATAAAAATTAGATAAGATAAACTAATTTTGAGAAGGGACGGGTTCACATTTGTGACAGTTAACACGTTAAGTGCGAAGCGAGGCCTAAATCACCCCTGATGCAACTTCCCTGTGGTGCGGCAAGCAAAAAAGTGAATTTCTCTGTCGTGCGAATGGCATAGCTTTGGTTTGGTCCAATATGGGAAAGAGATAAATATATATTTGAGATCACTAATGGTTCCGGACTCGGTGGTGTACCTACCTTGGTACCGGATGTCTTAGGCCTCGTGCCGCACTGAATTAATATAATTTTATTGCAGTGCGGAACGAGGCTAAAACGTCCCATATCCCCCCTGACCTCGTACCGCACTCAACGCGAGCTTCCCGCGACCAGTGTTGTGCATCACGTCGATTGGCGAGCACGTCCTTTTACAGCGCCGAACATGTCTAAACGATGTCGGAAGAATAGGTGCCTCTTAATGGTATAGAATGGAACGCTTCGTGCGCGAGTCCGACTTGCGCTTGGCCGGTTTTTTTTTTCTTTATGGCGCCTTCAAGCACAATTTAGATTATTAAAAAAAAAAGTATCCTTTGATAGCTTTGTGTTGTTTTGCCAGGTTTTGCCCTTAAAACGATCTAATGAGATATAATTGATCAAAATCGGTCAAGTCGTTGCGTAGTTAAGACAGTTTAAAAACGTCGATATTATTTTTCCCATCACTAATCGCAGCGAAAATTTGCCCTATTTCAGTGCGTTACGAGGTGTATAAGATCCCATATTTTGTTTTGCTAATAATTCCTAAACTAGCCATCAGATCCCGGGGCGACGGTGGATTAGGGTTCATCAATTCACTGTCTATATCAATAAGGACCAAAATTCTCATTTATCTTTGATTTCGCGCCAGAAAATGGATTTTAGTCTGTAAAAGGAGGTGGGGTCTAATAGACCGCGTGTCGCCCTAACGTCTGGTCACGGTACGGGCCTATTATACCTCGTGCCGCAGGAACGGAAAGTATGCAAAAATTGGTGCCGCAGCTAACGTGTTAATTGGTAGATAAATACATATTCACTAGGCAGATGTTTTCACTACGTTTTCTTACTATTTTAGTCAGTTTAGCACGACGGAAAAGAAACGATAGAAAAATTAAAATTTTGAAGATCAACTAGATTTCACTAGAAATTCTCTTAATTAGAAAATTCAGTTCTTTGTGAAAATTTCGCGATATTTAATGCTAAAAAGTAATAAAAAATAAGCATTTTGAAGATCAAGTTCGAAATCGACTGAAAATTTTTCATTTTGTGGTAACCCGATGTGCTGGCGACCGTACCTTAAGTCGCGGGAGATCACAAACATACAATTAACAAATATTCGTGGAACAAAGAAATACTTGCTTTTAGTGGACATCCAACCCACAATACGAGGTGTAACGGCAGTGGGGAGGTGGCTTTACCAACGTGCTCTCTTGAAATTGAAAACAAAGATGCATTCCTTTAACAAAAACACCTGCTCGATGTGACGTCAACGTGTTTATTGTTCGTGGTTTTGTAACAACAGCGGGTGACATGGCGGTTTCATTAACCAACAGCTGGTAATGCGTAGGCACAAAATATGAGGCTGTTCGTTTCAAGCCTGCAGCAGACGCCAATGGAACGTAGTCTGGAACAAAGGAGCTTACGGCGTCCCGCACTACACTACATCTGTCTCGACAAGTTTTATTTTAGTGATGGGAATCAATTATTGTTCCTGATTTTATTTTCTGAAGCTACCATTAACATACTATGTACTCAAAGACCAAAATTGATTTTATCTTCTCGAATGACATGGTCCTCAACACAGGGTAGCAATTAGGCCTATTTATATAATGAGTGATTGCATGATCCAATTGAATTACAGTATCTGATGGAGATAATGTATATACCTACCTCATAATAAGTAATTTATTTTATATGGTTTATATCGATACCTGTATCATCATAGTTTTGCACATCACTGATTGGTAGTACAATTGCAAGGCCACACGCTTTGTGTCAGCGACGAAGCTCGTAAGTAAATTTCACTGACATTCCTTAGGACAGTTTGACAGTTTTTGATATGTGAACACGAATTATGATTACTACATAATAAACTGTGTATGGGAAGTTTTATCAAGAACAAATAATTAGCAAATATAATATAAAAACAATTGTTTTAAGAGTAGTAGTTTCCTTTCCTTCTTCCTTCGAGAGTATCACGGACTGTTTCTGTGGTGATGAAAGTCACGTTATTATTTTGATATAAAATTAATTATATTTAATTGAAATCTGCCATTACTTGCAATAAGCTATCGTGGTGGATTATAACCTAAACCTAACCTCTCGCTCTAATAGGAGACCCACGCCCACCAGTCGGACTGTAAATGAATTGTTGATGAATCATTTGTAATTAGGATTAAGGTAGGAAAATAAAGAGTGGAGTGGATTAGTCCAGAAAAATCCAGTCCCAATAAGCCACCAGATGAGCAGGGTGGATTATTAGGCTCTTTAGCGTTCACCAGAAGTCTTCAATTCAACACCACAAAGTTTGTAAGTATTCAGAGTAGGCGATGTCGTCTACCCAAAGACGTCTTAAATCTTTTAGGGGCGCGTAGGATGCTTATGCAAATGAGGATAAGTAGATGAAGTAACAATGACATTTTGTCGATACAACTCAAACAACCCGCTTCAATAAGAAATGGCCGCCAGTCAAAGTTTTAAGTAAATTACGTAAGGTGTATAATTCTAGTTCCTAGATTCCATTTCCCGGACTTTCGGACGGTATTGGGTTTCTTTATGAAATTCTCAGTAGCAGCTCGGATTTGGCATTTGCGACCGGTTAATGGTAATAGGCTCGCTCCGTATTACATGGGACCTAAACACACTGGCAATGTATGGGTGTAGGTACATAAGTAGATCTCTAACTCTTATGTTCTCTATTGTTATGTCGGAATAAAAAGCGTTTTTTGAAAGCAGCACTCAATATTTATGCAATTAAATAAAATACTCAAATAGTAAAATCCATTATTTATTCCCAACCTCGATCGTTTAAGGTCTATAAACATAATATTTATGTTTTTTTTACCGACGTTTATTTGAAATTGTTTGGAAAATTGAATCCAAATTATCTTAGGGCATTATTATTGAATTCTTACTAATTATTTCGTAATTTTGGGAGCTTCGACTTTTCGCATAAAACTGATACCAATATAAAAGATCAATTTTTGTGATGTTGTTTCTTTGCTGTTAATCAAATCATCGTCATCAACCCATATTGTCCCACTGCCTGACACCGGTCTCCTCTCGGTATAAGGGGATTACTTAGGTCCACCATGCCGGCCGAATGTGGAAGATTTCGCAAACCTTCGAGAATATCTCTCAGGCATGCGGGTTTCCGTACGATGTTCCTTCACCTTTTAGGCGCGCTTTAATTAAATATTAATACCTCCATATATACGCACATGACTTCGAAAAATCTGAGATGCGTGTCTTGTATTCGAACTCGAGACCTTTTACTTGAACTTTGACTTTGTCCCTGCACTTCAATTACTGTTAATGGAATAATATCTTAGAAAAGAAACTACAAAGGTTTTTGAAAAGGGTTCTCATGTTTCTAAAAAAATATAGTAATTTTATAGTAAAAAAGCGTGTAAAAAGATTACCTTTAAAAGTTTGCTTTCGGCGACTTAGTGCCTAGGTATGTAGGTATGACTTAAGTTGACAATGAAGTACTCTAAATTATATTTTTTTTATTAAAGTCTTACTTAATCAGCTGCTTTAGAAAAAAAATATCGTTAAAACTGTAGGACTTTAAAGTAAAATATAACGATAACTTTAGAAGCTATTTTACAATAAAGTTATTTTTTTTATTGCGGTGATTGTACTAACAATTCAAAACATTATACTTAAACAAACGGTGCGGATATCTCAAACAAATTGAAGTTGTCGACAAACCCGCAGATGGGCTCTGTCAACTTCAAAGTCTGTTAATATTTCAACAAGATGGATTGGTGGGTCTGTAACACAGCGTAAATAATAATATTCCCACTTTGGCACACTTTCCACCAAAGTTAACCTTCGAGGGCGACCCTTTAACTACCTTATAATAAGTAATGCTTTATTGAAAGTAGTCGCTATTAATTATTCTGTTGTAAAAGGAACATTGTAAAACACGAACATTGTGCAGGAACTACTCTCATGTGTAACGTAGGTATACAATTTTTCATTTAATTTACTTAACATATCATCACGCTTGTATTCCCCAAAGGGAAACCAGAGGTGTTATTAATATACACCCACATTTCGCGGGTATGTTTAGGTAATATTAAATAGGCGAGCCTATTTCCATTCACCTTATCTAATGAGAATTTCATAGAAAAACTCAATAACATTGTTTGACCTGGGAATCGAACCCAATACCTCTAGCGTAGCATTCGCGTTTAAGACACTAGACTAACGAGGCAGTCCAATTTGTTTCATTAAAAATATTGACAGTGCAAATGAGGTTGCGAATATAGACACCATTTTATAACGAATTGAAAATAATACAAATAGCAGCAACTATCGTTAAAAATACAATTCGAAGGACATCGTGTGCTTAACCTTTCGTCTGTAGAAGCCAGACATGAATACATTTTAGAATCGAATCAAATCATAGCTTTACTTCTGCTTCACCTAGCAAACTGATGAATAAAGAGAACTGCAATAATATTATCATATACCTATATCTACATAGATAAGAGGGCTAAAAGTATCGGGAATGGAATATTTCCACTGTTCCTGTCATATTTAAATCATTTTAATTGAAAACTTCAAGGTTTTAAAAATCGAATACCATTTATTTATTTTAAAAAAGGTTCTCGGTCTCGTCACAAGGTCTTGTCAAACATGTTTAGTCGTTGAGAAAATGGAATTGACTCGAGAAAATTCAAGAGCGATGATTTATTATGACTTTCGAAGTGGTTTAACACAAAAACAGTGTGTTGATCGGATACTTTCTGCATTTGGTGATGAAGCCCCATCCAACACCACAATTTATCGCTGGTTTGCTGAATTTCAACGTGGACGTATCAAGCTCAGTGATGATCCCCGTCAAGGTCGTCCAAAAACTGCAGTCACCCAAGAAAACGTTGATGTTGTGCGTAAGCTGATTGAGGAAGATCGACATGTGACATACCGCGAAATTCAGGCAACTTTAGACATTGGCATGAGTCAAATACAAATAATCTTGCATGAACGATTAGGTGTAAAAAAGTTGTTTTCCCGATGGATACCGCATTCGCTCTGTGAAGAGCAAAAAGCGGCTCGCGTTACTTGGTGCGTCAGAACTCTCGAAAGATTCCACGCAGGATCCTCAAATGCTGTATACAACATCGTATCAGGTGACGAATCCTGGATATACGCGTACGAACCCGAAACAAAAAACCAGACACGAGTTTGGGTGTTCGAAAATGAGTTAAAGCCAATAAAAATTGTCTCTTAAAGTTCGGAGTCTAGATTTGTAGCAATAGGCTCGCCCCCTATTCCAACTCTCAACATACCGGCGAACTGTGGGTGTAAATTAGTACACCTCTTCCTAACCCTTCTGGGAGTAGGTATGGAAGTAATGGTATATTATGACACTGGCCTTTGAAAGTATCAAGGTACTTGTATAATGAAACAGTAATTTTACGAGACTAGGCTTTAATTTCACATCAAATAAAAAAAACACCAATAAACGCGCCGTTTTATCTAGTCAATAAATTGTAATCCAGTGTTTTGTTTATTTCTCAATGGTTGTTGTGAACAGATGGATTCAGATTAAAACTAAGTCATGTGCACAATACGATACCTTTGTGAACACGTTAATTAACAAGCGACAGCGGGTGTTTGTTGACTAAAACCACACAATTAAATACATTTCTAAACATGTCTTAAGGCGAAATCGTGAGTATTCTAAACATTATTAAAAAAAAACTGATTCGATTACATTAAAATATAACATACCTACCTACTTTACGGATTTTCTTGATAATATTAGGTACAGTTTGTTCGAAATAAGTAAGCCGATTGGAAGTTGTCTGCAAATGGTTTAGAAGTGGTCAATTTTTATAGAGACGGTGTCTGAGTGAAGAACCGGTGAAGAGTCGGTGTAAAGATAATTAAAGTCGTATATGTTTCACATTTCTAATTATTTTGTTTACTAATTTCGATATTCATGCATTAAAACACTTAATTAAACGATTTTATCACCGCGGTAGTTCGGAACGGCTAACTTCCGATCGGCTTACTTATTTCGAACAAACTGTAAATCCCGACGTTTTGGATAATTTTTAATAGTCAATTAATTGTTAATAAAATCAATTCATTGTTGCTAAGAAATATAGGAAACTTCTACGTTCAGAAATTCAGGAGTAAGGAGGTGTCTTTGTCTAAATTATATACATATACTTATATTAAAATTAAATGAAATGCTGTCCGTTGCTAATCGTATCACCAGTCCCATTTATGGTCGTAGTCCCAATGAGTTATAAAAAAAATTGGTAGGTAAGTATGCCTTATTTGATTATTTGTATTTATGCCGTGGTAGAAAGATAACATTCTTTAAAGCGTGGCAGGGTCATAGGGGTTCCTCGAGGAATGGAAACTGAGGTTTTTAGTTGGTCAGGGTCCGATATACCCCATCATAATATGATCTAGGAAGATTTTCCACACTTACAAAAAAAAGCGAACTTATTGGAATAGGTATATACTTAGTTTTAACAATTTATTTTATATTACCAATTAAAAAAGTGTTCTTTTTTTCTTTTCAATATGTCTAGTCTACTTAAATATATTCTTTATGTGTCAGAAATCAGCATATTAGAAAACGAAGGTTGTGATTGTCACTGTGCCACGCCTCCGGCACGTCTTTGTAAATTTTCAAAGTGAAAATTTACCCTTAAGGCTTAATAAACATGTAAGCACAAACAGTATCTAGTGTAAAACAAAATTAGTAAGCCTATGTTTATATCCCGCGATACATTGAGATCTTTCTAAGATTATTTATGTTAAATTTCTGCCTTTCACAAGTTCTTTTTATGATTATATTTCCAATGATATAGTTCTATTATTTAAGTTTGTTTTCTTTTATTTTTTTAAATAAAACACATTTTATTTTTATTCTTTTATTTTAAATATAGTAAAATAATAGCATACTTAGTAGTAAGTATAGTAGATAGTTATAGAAGTAGATATTTTTAATTAATAAATCATAGTATTTATTTAATTTATTAGTGGAAAAAAATACACTAGTAAATTACATTAAAATTACTATAGATACAGTCCTCTCTTTATGACGTTCCTACATTATTGATTACCGACCAATGCATTATTATGTTGCTACATTCTTCTAGGTTTCAATTTTCACTCCAAAAAACTGCCTCGTGTGGCAGTAAAGTCATACTTAGTTGCGATTCTTTTATTACCTTAGAGACATCTCTTCATAGCTCTTACTTTCAAACAGGAAACGTGTGCTCTAAATATTTTAGTTACATGTTACATAGTAGTGCAATGGCACAGCACGTCGCCTACGCATGCCCGGAATTCAAAGGAAATCGAATTACGATCCACAGTTTACAAGCTCCTGTTTGTAGGAAAATATTAACAAGCTGTAAAACTAACTGCCTCATTCTTCGCAATTCCTACGCTAGACGTCCTCGGTTCGAGCAAAGCGGTATTGGGTTTTGCTATGAAAGTCTCAGTAGCAGCTCGAAGTTTGGATAAGTGCATATTTTACATGGGACCTAAACATACCGGCGAACTGTAGGTGTACATTAGATACACCTCTACCTAACCCTTCGGGGAATACATGCATGATGATATGATATGTTATGTAAAAATATGACTAAAGGCCTCGTTAATACTCGTAGGAAAGTTTTATGGTAATTTCTTGTTGCACTTAGGTACCTTAACCTTATCCGGTAACCTATATTTGTTCTTTGCCTTAAAGCAGCAGTCTTGTTATGATTTTCCTTTCTATTTCTCTCTTTTTTATTCGATGACGAATGTCTTTAATATAGTCGCCGAGCGCTTACTCGAAACACCACGAAGCACAACAATAGGCATAAGCAATGAAACTACAATATCATCACAACGCGGCGCAATCTTTAACCCGAACGAGATTGAAAATACTTTAGACTAGATACACAATACGTTTGCAATACCGGTTGAAAGAGGTATCGGTATTAACCTTCTTCTACCGTAATGCCATGAGATATGCAATGATTGAACAGACAGAACAGATACTTGATCGATGAGGCTTGTGCTAGATTTTTGCGTGTTCCATAAATATTTATTTCCAGACTGGTTGTAGGTACCTATTTTATAATCATTAATATTATGTTTGTGAAGTTCCCTGTGACATAGGGTTTATTCCTTCGAGCGAGAGATATATCTAACATAGAAAAGGGTGGAAGAGTATTGGTAATATTTTAAATAGTATACCCTAACGTGATGTCTGCAACTTCAAAGAGTTTCTTATTAATTTCCTTCTTCCTGTGACAAATACAAATAGCCAATATTTTTTTTCATTTTGTATGAGGCGGCAATTTATTTATAATATTTTTTGTTAAAAAGGCGTTACAGGAAGATGAATGGATCGACCAAAAGGACGATGGATGGATTATGTAAGCAGTATTATAAAGGTATAAATCACAACCATGGAATACCTGTAAGAAAAGAATATACTGCGGCGATCCCTAATAAATTCCATCCTTATGAAACAGTTACTATACCTACAGCGGATTTATTCGCGGTAAGATCCGAGGTGAGGGTCATGAAGGCAGATAATAGATATGTATTTGTTTTGCAGGCAGTCCGTCGCAAAATTGGAACAAGTTTAACAACAGAATCTATCCAAATGTTGCGGCGAACGTGAACGTGGATGATCGCGCTTGCTTCTCAAAATGTGTAAAGTTTTACGGCGACACCTCCAGCAATACAATACAGCCTTTGCCAGGTCTCCAACCTTATTGCGTCGCAATACCGTCGATTTTTGCAGTGCAACTGTATAGCTTGACATGTTGTCGTGTGTACACGTGCCGAGGAGAATGTCTGAAGAGGTCGGGACCTAATTGCAAATCAAACTTATTATAACTTTACATTGAGTTGTGAACTTTTACAACAAAATCGCTTTCGTGTCAGAGATGTGCGTAGGCAGTACTTAAATAAGCATGTTTGGGCCACGACTCTGTTAATAATTTATTACACTAAATAATACGTACTTGTTAACATTCATATGTAAAGGAAGAAAAATGTATGATGGTATGCAAGTTTGTATGTATGGATGGATGCATGCATGTAAGTACTTATGTAAAGTTATGTAGGTATGTATGCAAATTTTATCTCCCAACCTTTTCTTCTTATGTGATCGCCAAATATCACGTCCTGGAGTATCGTTAGTGTCTAAGACAGTCAGTCTGTATAAAATATCGTAACTTAATTTTCAAATAGATCAAGCTCCAGATCGTCGTCTTACAATAACTTTTCTTCCAAAATAACGTCGGGCACAATACTTACAAAATATACGATTAAATAGATTGCTACCGCGTATTTCGCGAAAAGTGACCATATTTCACGAACCGCTGACAGCTATTATATTGTCTGAAGAATACACATTGTATAATTTGTCGTCGTAGGTTCTCGACCCAAGCCGGAAAAATTGTAATATAAGTATTGTATCATGATTGATGCTTCACGTTGGAAGGATATTATATTACCTATATATTTAATATTTAAAACGAATATACATATCCAGTATATCTTAACCTTTAACTGTACGCAAAGTATAAACAATGCGAGGTCAGCCTATTGGTACTAAAATCCTTTATATAATTTTAAATTCCTTTATATATTCCTTTCCTGAATACAGTTTGATATTATATATGATTTATGAGCATTAAGTAAAAGTAAGTTTTAATAAAATTTAATATTAATTTATCTCGGTTATCCTTACATGAATAACAACTACTTACTCTTTGAATGTGGGGTTTTATTAGTTTTTTATTATTCATTTCAACTGTAGTGTCCCGGTTTCATATAGTTAGAAAAAGTCGAGGTCCTACAAATAATATAATAGGTGTGTATTTAATTGAATAACAGGCTAATTGGATTAATATTTTTTAGTCCCATAAAAAAGTTAAACAAGAAATAGAGCGAATAAAAAAAAACAAAATTAAAGTTGGTGCAAAGATGGAAATTATATTTTCATTTCATGTTAGACAGAGAGCGCACAATATAGACTGGTGACGTCACAATCTGATATGTCTTACAATTTCTATACTAAGACTCTTATGCGGGAAAGGGACAGAGCAGAACCTTTATCCCCATTTAAATTATTTTTTCAGTATTTGTCGTATATTTTAGCTTATATATTTGTTACAATAGGCCTTTTCATTTCAATACATTTTACACCTCTCATCTATCCTATAATTGTTATTGCAATATAAATAATATTATCATTATTAAGTTGCATACGGTATTATATTGCCGAAATATTTATTTGTTAGTAAACAATCAGTGTTTTCATGATAACTGTAAATACAACAGTATTTAAGAACGACAGGATTGAGTTCTGATACAGACCACGTTTTAATCTCATCACAGAAGTTTCAGCGGTGGAACATGAAGTTATCAGGTTATTTTATAGTGAAAACATATTTCATAATTCTTACGGGTATGTGACTTTTTCATAGCAATATTATATTATAATGTGTAAATATATTATTATGTAGGTATCTATAGAGGATGAAATTGAAAAAAATGGGAAAAATCAAAATGGGAGGTTCAGTTATTGTTACTTTTTTATATATTATAAAGACTGCCTCGTTAGTCTAGTGGTCCCAATCGCGACTGCTAAGCTAGAGGTCTTGGGTTCGATCCCCAGGTCTCGAGCAAAGTGTTATTGGGTTTTTCTATGAAATTATTAGTAGCAGCTGGGAGTCTGGATTTGTGCCCGGTGAATGGCAATAGGCTCGCCCCCTAATACATGGGACCTAAACATACTGGTGAACTGTGGGTGTACATTAAGTACACCTCTGCCTAACCCTTCGGGAAATACAGGCGTGATGGTATGTATGTTATTATATATAAATTATAATTTTTATACTTAAGGATTTGTAATGAGTATTCTGGTGACTATGGTTTCCTTTTTTGTCTCTTTTTACTAACTGTAAGTCCTCCATGAAATAAATAAATTTTGGTAAAAGCTAATAATAGTTGGCTCATCAACATGAGACATAATATTACCGGTAAACTGTGGATATAACAGCATACCTTTGCCTACAGTACCTAACCCTGCCATAAAGGAACATGATGGAAGCGTGATAGTATTTTATGTTTTTATTTGTTGCAGCGACTCCTGGTTCATGTTGGCAGTTTTTTACGTCTCTTATAGATCATACACTTAGCAACTCATTGGCTGATGTTGGTATGTGATAATTTTATAATTGTTAACGTTTTATTCAATTCATAATATTATTATCTATACTAGCTGTGCCCCGCGGTATTCGATTTGTTTTTACTGACGTTGTTACTCCCTTATATCATTAGAATGAAGATTCATTCAGAATGCAGACTTCCGGAGCCACAGTAACTGAGAGGCTATTGGCTCTCTTTCACGACCAAAAGTTGAAACACTCCCAAAGGAGTTTCATGACAAAGTCTGACATAACTGGTGGTCGCCAGCCAGTCAGACCCCTTCCCCTGATTAAAAGGTCGGGGGTAGATGACGCGAAATTCCCCATTTTCCACTATTCGGGGGCACGCATTTAAGATTAAAAAATATTTCGGTGGAAAATGAATGAATTTTCCATCCCCGATTATGAGTTTGGGGGAAGTTGCACTTAAATCCCCATCAGAGGGCAGACACTCGAGGGAAGATAAAAATACTCTAAAGGTGCTTCGAAGGAAGCTTAAGTGACGTGCCGTTACATTGTACCGTCAGCATCAAATATATATCTGCGCATACAAACTGCTCAAAATGATCTGAACAACTTGTAAACTCGACTGACAAGGCAATAAGGCGTTGCTTCGGTATTGTTATATAGTGTAAAATTGTGTTTGTAAACGGCTAGGCGTAGTTTTAGCCGGCCTCACTTCTTTGTTCGCAAAGTTCCATATTAACTTTTTATTTGATCTGAGAGTTTAGAATGAACACCGTACACGATAGCTGTCATTCAGACATGTATTTTATCCCATTGATATATAGTTTAATTTTCCTAGTTGATCAGATAATTATGAAAAGTCCGTTCACTTCGATATATTTGACGCTGACCGTACCTACATTAATCTGAATCTGCTTCGAAGCGACACGTTACTCACGCGGCGTAGTAACACTATAAACGTCGCATCATAGACGCTTGCTTCGAAAGTCTGCTACTAACCTCAATACTAAACACATAAATCAGACATTTTCTCGCCCCTGAAGATATGACTATCTGAACGGTACTGTTAATTAAATTCAAAATTAATGTTTATATACTTTGTTTTCTAGAACACATTCACAGTGAATATTTTTTCGGCGATTGCAAGAGAAAGTCCAAGATATTTTATACTCATGTTCATCTGGATCACATGTCTGTGTTGGGAAAAGTAATAGTGAGGGTATGTGGATAAGTAGTTACAGTAAATGTTTTTTTTTAAAAAAAAAAGCTTACTAGCAATGTGGGTCACACATTACTAGTATTCTTGTTAACCCCTCGTGCTAAGCTAAAATGTTTGTGTTACGAGTGGGTTCACGTCGGTAGTGTAATGGGTGGGGTTCGCACCGGCAACCATATGATCGCAAGTCCGACGCCCTAACCATTAGGCTACCGCCGCTTCATAAAAAAGTAAATGCATTGCTTACTGATGTGGTACGCCGTGCGACGGGTCGTTGAGCTCCCTTAAATATGGTTGAGCTACACAATGGTTAATGTATGCGTGCCGTCAGTTAGGACAGGTCAACTCAAAGCAAATATGTCAATTTCTTTCAAAGGCCTTTTCAGATTTTGCCCTAAATTGTAAAATTCACATAACTATGATATTACTATTGTCTGGACTTTTCAATACTACCTCGTTAGTCTAGTGTACCTAAACGTGACTGATACGCTTACCGGTAAGATCTCTAGATCTTGGGTTCGATCCCAGGTCGAGCAGTGATTTTGGGTTTTTCTATACACACATAAGGTCTATAACATACAATCACGCCTGTATTCCCCTACCTAAGGGTTAGGCAGAGCTGTACTAATGTACACCCACACTTCGCCGGTATGTTTAGGTCCCATGTAATAGGCGGCGAGTCTATTACCGTTCACCGGGCACATATTTTCCAAACTCCGAGCTGCTACTGACAAATTCATAGAAAAACCCAATAACACCTTGCTCGATATGGGAATCGAACCCATGACCTCTAGTGTAACAGTCGCACTTAGGACCACTAGACTTAATTAGGCATGCCTTATGCACTTGAAATTAATTCAATATTTTCTCACATTCCAGGGTTGGTTAGATATAAAAAGAATTCCAACTTGCATGTTGCTAAGAGCAACTTCATACTACGAGGACTTGTTTAGAAGCACTGCGTATAATTTCCAGTTGTGCGTCCCACGTATCACGTACTGTCACACACACAAAAGATATAAATATTACTACTACGAATGGTACCTTCCTATGGACCTAGTTGGCGGTATGAACTGGGATATATACTTTTATGGACCACCAAATTTAGAATGGCAGTAATTTATAAGGATAATAAATAAGATTTGTTTTATTACATACAAATAGCTGCAATAGCTAGAATGTAGCTCTATGCAACAATATAAGGCTTTTTAATATGCGAAGGGTAAGTCCTTCTGACATTAAGAAACTGTGAATACTATCCCTCGATGTTTCATACCTGCAAACATGCAGTAAAATATGACAATAAGCGGTTTTACAGAATTCGTAAATTTTGCCTATGATAGTATTGTTACACAAATAAAGATATCAGGCCATTTTTTTCTTTTTTATTTATTACCCGTAATCAGTACTACCAGTCTATGATTTTTATATTCCGTAAATCTAAGCAAAACGAGAACCCAAATAGTCTGCGTTTATTTTGAAAGGTAATTTTTTTTTAAGTTACAATTTAACTATCTTTTTGTATTTTGTATGCATTATAAAGTTATTTAAGTGAAGGAAATTACTGCTTGGCGGTTGGGCGTGGGACTCTTGGCTGTATCTTACCAGAAGTTTCCGGTTCGAATACTGCCCACAGTTGATTTTTTCCTTCACTAAAATAACGTTACTATTTAAGTTAGAATTGGGTTCAAAATCGAAAAAATACTTGTTTTTTTTACCTACTTATAAAATACTGAACCTCTTATGTAATAAATTTGCCATTTTCTTATAAATTGATAAGTCATACTCCGTCTGTTAGTGTTGAATTGACGGGGTAAGGTACTATCGAAAGTTAGTGACTAAATCGTGGGCTAATCAACGAATTCTTATCTTGGTAAGCAATTCGTACCTATGAGTACTTTCAAAACCCAAGAAGTTTTTACACAATATTAAAAATGTATAGCAGTCTCACAGAAATCAATTTCTATTCATAAAATCCGATGCCTAAGCGCAAAGTTGATTGTTATATTCGCGCAATCACAGGCGATTAAATCTCTAGAGCTCTGAATTGCTGGCGCGCAACATTGCTCGCAAAACCAAGTAGGCGCAGCTGGCTTATTCCACTTAACTTAGAATCGTATGAATTATTCATAATTTTACTGTCGTATAACCGGCTTATTGGTTACGTGTTTGAGACGGTTATAAATAATTATGATTTATTACTTACCTACTTGGTATATTCAAGGAGTAGTAATCTATCTACTATACCAAAAAATAATGTAGCCTTTTTGACTTAAAGAGAAACCAAAAAATATTTTACTCGTACATTATCAAAATAACGCGCAAAAATAAAGCTTATAAAATATCTCTCTCAACTCAGTGTACCGTAGCTCTTGAAAAAGGCCTTTCCATGGTGCTCTAAGTCAAGTAAGTCAGTCTTCTCCAGTTTGGACCAGCTGTCAATGTGATCTCGTCTTCCTATCTACAGTGCTGCCTACCGCTGCTTCGTTCCGAGTAGATAGGGTTGTTGTTAACCTGTTGTTAACTTTTAGCACTAATCTGGGTAACTCGTATCAAATGTCTGGTCCATCGCCACTTGAGTTGGTCCATCGCCACTTGAGTTTGTCTATCAAGTGTAATATGTTGAAAATTTTAGTTTTTTGCCTGTAAGTGTTTTTACCTCTATCGTCTTTCTTAAGACCTAACATATTGAGTGCTGACATGCTACCTAAATGAGGTCGCGAAAAGTACCGTGCAAGCAGCACTTAGTACCTATATTGATTTATAAAATAGTAGCATTAGCCAATTAGATTTAAAAATATAAATTAACGACGTACTCGTAGATACCTAAGATAGATAGCCGACAGAAGATATGATTCTCATATTTCCATAATATAAAAATCTTAAACCCGTGTTCTGAAATCTCGGCAGTAAAGTAGATAAAAGCATCGTTTCATATATAGGTACATGTTCGAAGTTACGAGCTGTGGCGCAAAATTTTTAATAACACGTTACTTTTGCGTACACAACCGACAAAGCTTCTTGTACTGAGGAAAAGTGGGTTGATAGATACCTAGAACTCACCCTTTGTAGCGGGAATTTCAACTTCTTAAGGAATGATAAGAATATAAATATACTTACATTTTTTTATGGGTTAACTCGACAAACAAACAGGCCAGCCACCTGATGTTAAGTAGTCATCGCGGCCCATGGACATCCGCAATACCAAAGGAGTTGCAGATGCGTTACCAAACCTAGAAGAAGGGAGGAGGGCGGAAATCGAGGGAGGAATTGGGCCTTACCGATGTTACCGACTTAACAGTACTGTAGAGCTCTATCGCCTCAACATAATAGTCTATTCACTCACTCCACTTCATTCCTTCAGTCCATTCACCGACAGTTATAAAACGTTGATTAAACTTAAAACCTATTATAGGTGTTATAAGTCAGGTTAATCATAAGAAAGAGCTGTCTCAGCCGCCACTCGATGAACACTCAAGGAACACTCGATGCCTCTTCGTCGCCAGATATTCGAGTCAGATCACCACTTTTTGTATCGATCGTATATTAGAACAATAGCCACTTGGTCTTTATTTGAAACTGGGTTCCATCTGCGTGGATTTCAGAATTATCTCTACATGCTAGTCCCAGGTGTTGATTCAGCTTTGCGTTTTAATTCAGCCGTTGTTGACCAACTGCAAGGCAAAGGCCTCGCTGCGCTTCGGGATAGTCCTTCCAGAAAAATCAAACTCATACTTTTCTTGAGTTGCTGTTTTTTGTTCGTAATCCACAACAAGAAATGCGACAGCCCATTGCTCAGTACTGATTTTATTATTCATGTAGCTGACAAGAAAAAGTAACATATATCATCACGCCTGTATTCCCCGACGGGTAAGACAACTGTACCCCCACCATTCACTGGTATGTTTAAGGTGACATATGACAGGGGGCGAGCCTAAGCCTATTACTATTAACCGGTAACAAATAAAATCTTTAGGTTGCTTCTTGGAATTTGAAAAAAAGCAATGCAGCGTAGTTATGTAAAGAAAATAAATAAATTGGTTGATTATAGAATATATGTTTCGCTTACATAAGTTGCACATTATCATGGATGATACAACCACAACCACTTATCTAATTGTTAGGTACCTTTTCCGAATTATCTTGTTTAAGAAACAATGTAATAAAATAAAGCTACCTAGTAATATAAGCTCTAAAAACTACTGTAATAAGCTCGCTTTTCCATTATATCTGAAGTGCAAGTCAATACAATAACGAGTCAATTAACGTGGCTTTTAAGACGCCACAAATGATATCAATTATGTCACAAAAATCTAGTAAGTAAACATAATTCTTTCATAACCTTCAAATCTGTTACATTCTCTAAGATTCTCTATTCCTATCTATGCATCTATCTATACTAATATATAAAAGGCAATATCTCGACTGACATAATTATTATCGCCCAGCCGAAACCATTAATGATAGTCGAAAGTTAAGTCGAAAGTCGAAAGTAGAGTCGAAAGTCAAGTCGAGTCGAAATTCGAGTCGAAAGTCGAGTCGAAGTCGAGTCGAAAGTCGAGTCGAAAGTCGAGTCGAAAGTCGAGTCGAAAGTCGAGTCGAAAGTAGAGCTGAAAGTCGAGTCGAAAGTCGAAAGTAGAAAGTCAAAAGTCGGAAGTCGGGAGTCGGAAATTGGAAGTCGGGAGTCGGGAGTCGGGAGTCGGGAGTCGGAAATCGGAAATCGGAGGTCGAATGTCAAAGGCCCAAAGTCCAAAGTCCAATTCCTAGTTGAAAGTCAAAGTCGAAAGTCCAGGTCGGAAGTTGGAAGTCGAAAGTAGAGCTGAAAGTCGAGTCGAAAGTCGGAAGTCGGCAGTCGTGATATTTTTGATGTCGTGAAAGACCATTAAACAAATAACTATCCATAGTCGTCTCGTTGCAAAGAAACAGAACCAATGTCAATAACGTACATATTATGAAAAATAATTAAAAACTATTAAGTTATTTGACTTGACTGCCTCGTTAGTCTAGTGGTCCCAATCGCGACTGCTACGCTAGAGGTCTTGGGTTCGATCTCCAGGTCAAGCAAAGTGTTATTGGGTTTTTCTATGGAATTCTCAGTAGCAGCTCGGAGTCTGGATTTGTGCCCGGTGAATGGCAATAGGCTCGCCCCCTACTACATGCGACCTAAAAAATACCGATGAACTGTGGGTGTACATTAGTACACCTCTGCCTAACCCTTCGGGGAATACAGGCTTGATGGTATGTATTAAGTTATTTTAGTAAATGAAAAATTACTACTAATCTTTGCATGGAAAATTTCTAAAAAATACAAAAAGATAATTATAAACTACTACTAAAACTGATTGTAAATGTTTCTAAGATTGTTGTTGTTGTTGTTTTTAAGATTTCTAGAAATCACATTTAACACGTGACATTTAAAGTTGGTTATCCGAATGAGATAACTGCACTAAATAGCTATACGGGTTATCGAGTGTAACATAAACTACTTAATACTTGCAGATAAAAGGTTACGTTATCATAACATAAATATAAGCATTCCCACAATTTGTTTGATAATTTTGTGACTCAATTTAGTTAATAAAATAAATTTTAATAAAAAAGTAAAACCGCCTTTAAAAAAAAATAAAAAAAATGTTAGGTATGTGTAAAACAGTTTCGGAAGTCGGTGGCGGAAACAATAGATCCACTCAAATTAAAATCCACCGACTTCCGAAACTGTTTTACACATACCTAAAATTTTTTTATTATTTTTTAAAGGCGGTTTTACTTTTTATTAAAAATTATTTTATTTCACCATTTTTTGTGATCACATCTTCAACAAATTTGCATGAGACCACTTCAGGAGCATACACTTTCAAATAAAGAAAATGCCTTATATATTTTCTCGTTTTCCAGTGGGTTGGTTTTTAATTTACCTCTGTTACAATAACCTAATGTCAACCGCTAATTGTCTTTTACAAAATATTGATTTTGCCAATGCAGGGACGTTGCTTATTGAGGAGTTCTCCTGGTACTTCACTATATGTATGCGTTGTGACGAGCATAAAATGCAACTATATTAAAGTAATCAAATTGAAATCCCTAAAATACCTATCACACAGGAGTTTCGGTGCAGCGGTGGTCTTCATCATCAGTTTCACTTCCAAATGAAACTTCCCTAGAGCAAATTCACGAGACTCCTAGTGCGAATACAATATTTAAAGATTCCCTCTATTTATCCAGGATCCCATCATCATATCCTGACCTGATGGCAATAGGATGACCTGGGGAGTATACCTTTTAAACAAAAAAATAATTTCCAAATTAGTTGCACTGTTTTCGAATAATGGGAAAATATACATTAGAGGTCATCCATGGTCTCCATCAACAGTTCCACTTGACCAAATGATGCTTTCCGTGAGAAAATCCACGAGTTACTTTAAAAAATTCAAAAATATTATAGGTTTGTCTATAACATTTGAAGAGTTCCCTCGATTTCTCCAGGATCCCATCATCAGATCCTAATTTGCTGTCAATGGGACCACCTCTAGAGTATATCCTTTCAAACAAAAAAAGAATTTTCATAATCGGTCTGCAATTGACGGAGAAATCGGTGAACATACATAGAAAAAAAAATACAGACGAATGTAGTAACCGCCTCCTTTTCGAAATTTCTAAAGTCGGTTAAAAAGATAAGAAACTGTTATGATTTATTCAATACTAGCTATTTCCACCGAATTTACTGGTATGCCAAAGAACTTTTTGATGCAAAAGGTAGCTTATGTCCGTCTCCAAGGTCCAATTTATCTCTATACCAAATATCATCAAAATTGATGCAGCGGTTTCTGCGTGAAAACGTAACAAATAAACATAACTGAATGTAACAAAATAACAAACGAGTTACTGACATACTTATAATAGCCAACATACTTAAGTGCTCGTGATGTTATTTAGATGAACTTATAACACCACTCTTTTTTTGTCGAGTGCTAAAAATACATACAAATACACAGTTCTGGATGTCTAGGGACCAGTATTGTAAGTATTGTAACTGAGGAGACGATTTCACTCCCCGTGAAGTGAACTAAGGTTCAATATACACATATCTAAGGACCGTCGGACGGACCTTACAGTTTAAGTAGTTTTTTTTTTCTAATAAAATTCAATATTCTTTCCAGAACATTGTATACGGCTGTAGGTATCTATTTGAAGGTTGATATCATTGGCTGATAAACACATACTCGACTTTACACTGCAGTGAGTTTAACGATACTTAAACTGGCATTTTCCGACAAAAATAAATGGTAGACAAATAAATCAGACGATTTGTGTAGGTAAAACAATTTTATGTTCCGCAAACATACCTACACTTTTCCATTTTGTTTATTTAGGTACTCTTCCCCAGTTTGTCGTTCTAGCATTGTATGTGCGTAATTAAAATAATAAGTGTTGTAGGTATTTATAATAAAGGACACATAACATGATCTCTAACAATGTAGCCCATTGTTCTAGGTCAATTGCTAATTAAAATTATGCCAAGGCGTTGTTAACACTATTCCATTAATGTTATCTTGTTGTAAATTGTGATTGATAATCGTGAAACCCTTAGCTGAATGTTAAATAACATCTTAAAAGGACTCTAAATAGGCCTTGAAGTATGTAAGGCCTGCCAACCTAAACTGCACTGCTTCAATGGTTTTTATATCCTCATATCTAATCCAATTAACTAAACTAAACAATCTCATTGGGAGAAAATATATTTCAAAATAACAGCTGCCCTAGGGTGTTCATTCTTAAACATACTTTGTGTCGCAGAAATAAAGTTTAATTTTCCCTAGTTGCTCAGATAATTATGGACAGTATATTCGCTCCGATACATTTGATGCTGACTGTACACAATTTTTCTTCAATGCAATTAATTTTTTTATCATCGTGTGGAGCTATTTTGTAAGTTAATCTAGCTGAAGAATATCTATCAGAGAAAACCTTGAAAATTCTAACATGGTGGTTAGTTTGCTTAGTGGTGCAAACAAATACCCATATGATTAGGTATAGGAAATTACCACCACTCTTTATAAAAGAGCTTGTTGTTAGTACCAGCTTTTCCATAAATTATTATTTTCTAAGAAAATAGCATTAATCACAAAACACGAAACATTAAAAAATATTTATTGATAATAACACAAGTAAAAGGAGGTTAAAATTTGAATGAAAAACAGTGGAAAAGTATAACTGACATTAAATTTATGTTTGAACTTTACACAGTAAAATATATCATTAGTTCCAGTATTGGTACGACTATTTTTTATCAACTACGTAGATAATATACAGTATATGACAGCTGAATATTATTTTATCTACACGGTCAACAAGGGTCAAGTTCTTATTAGAGTAAATAATATTTTTTAGATACTCAAAATAAAGAATGATTAATAAAAGTAAAGTAATTATTATGAATTACGTATAAATATTTTGTGACAGCGGAAAATTCTGAAATGAATGGAAAATTTGAATGAAAAAACCGACTTGTACACCGTTGAAATTAAATTTTTTTTTTTGCTCCTAAGAAATAATGTGTTTCATTCTGTTTGTCTATATTTACCTAGAAACATAAAAAACAAAGCCTCAAGGTAGCCGTCGGAAACAGCCCTTTGTTATGTTTACTTGGAATTCAGAAGATGAATATCTTTTTCGGAAATATATTCTGAATAAATATTTATTATATGAAGTAATAACAAGTTGTAAGGTACATAAACAATGATATATGTTTTAATTGTACCGATGTTAAATATTCAGTGTAAATGAAATTTTTTTAATGACCTACCCTGGTTTATCCATTTAATTTTTCTTTTTACCTTTAACATTCCAGTATTATTTATTGAAACAATGAGTCCACACGATTTTATCAGTAGATAATATTCAGCAAATAATAGTGCCAATTTATTTTTATTTCTTTTAAAACGCTTTCTACCAATGTGAGTCACACATTACTAGTAATCTTGTTAACCCCTCGTGCTAAGCTAAATGCTTGTGTTACGAGTGGGTTCACGTCGGTAGTGCAAAGGGTGAGTTTCGAACCGGCAACCACATGATCGCAAGTCCGACGCCCTAGCCATTAGGCTACCGCCGCTTCAACTTAAAATATGTACCAAGATTTATGATTCATAATATAAAAAATACAAATCTTCCATTTTAAATAAACAAAATAATTTCGTATTAATATTAATAACCATTGTATTTAATAAGATTACCAGTATAATAAAAATGAAATAATCATTATTGCTGTTTGTAATAATGTATAGAATGTGTAGTAGTGTAGTATACATAAATTATACTTAATTTAGTTACATTCTATATCATCTTCCATTTATTTTTCAAGATGATATAGAATGTAACTAAATGAAGTATAATTTATGTATACTACACTAATAAAATATAATTCATCTGACTACTTTTTTCATTCTTTACTTCCATTGGATACCCACCATACAAATCTGAATTAAAACTTAAACTTCAGGTACCCTCGATGGGTACCTGCCCGGAATATAATCTGGATTGTTAGGATTGTACTCCCAAATAAGGTATTCAGGTTCGTTGAGATACAGTGGTGGTATATCATCACTTGGCTCCGTCTCCTGCCCTATCAGGCCCTTGTTTCGAAGCAGCAGTTCCTTAACTTTAGCTTGAGTTTCATCAGAGATTCCTAAAATAACATAGGAGATATGAAAATGTTACGAGCTAAAGTAACATCAACCTAATTATTAAACTCGTCTAGGTTATCAAGATTTTTGCAATGGATTTTAGTAATGTTTGACCTTTCCAAGGTTTTGAAATATCCGAATATTCTACTGTAATCATGCGGTCCTTGTGCGAGCTATAGGTTCAAATTGGATTTGACAACAAATTTACCTTTTTAGACCTTTGTGACCGAAAGCATAAAGGCTCCACAAGGGTCCACATAAACTATTAGTATAAATATATTATTACTATCTATTATTACTATTGTCTCTCTAACATGCCTACCTGCTAGGATGAATTTGTCGGCACGACCGGGGAAGTACTGTCCCATGGAATCATCTCTACACTCCATACATAGAATATCAACTTTAAGAAGTAGTACCTATGCGCACTGGTGCGTTATATTCGTGGGGTGTGGACGGCCTGAGGCCTAGTTCCAGGCTATGTTCCATTCCATCGCTTTTTCATAACGGGGTTGTATTTTGTTAATTGCTTAAAAATTTTACGAATACAAGGCCAGTCTATAAGTAGCGGTTGCTACTTACCATCAAGTCATACAGCTCAGATATTAAAGAAACAGGATTCAGGCGAAGCAGATTGTACATAGCTGTCACCTGACCCACCAAGACCCCGCCGTCCAGCTATAACCCACTGTACTACTTAGCATGCTGGGTTTAATTTTTTCCCAATTCATTTTGCTTACTAGTGTTTGGAGCGGAAATTTTATATATGAGCCTTCCTTCCAAAGGCTAAAAATTTTAAAAACTAACGAAACAAAACTCACTAGTTCTCCGCAGATCGATTCTAAGGACTTTTTTGTTTCGTTCAAGAGCACGAATTAAAGTTGCTTCGGCTTCACCAGATAAGTCGTTGGCTGCTATATCCAACCTAGTCAGCCCTCGGTTCAAGCTTAGGAGACCCGCCATCTAAACAAGCAATAACAAAAGCAGGTGTCACGACCATAACTTAAAAGCCATTATTTCATGGATTGAATCCATAATGCATAGATAATACCTATATCTGTTGTTATCTTAACAACCGCAATAAAATTGAGAACATAATAATTCCTTTATCTTTTTGCGCGACTTCAGTGTTTTATCATTCAGTATTGCAGTAATTCCGATATTCTTAATTGGTAGTATTACGAAAATCCAATAAACACAAGATAACCTTCTCAGCCGATGCTCCGCTGAAGCCGCAAGAATTAACGATCAAAGTTTGTGGTTTCTCCTTGCACCTGACGAAAGCAGCAGCGAACATGGTCGCACATTCTAGGGACATTGGGTTCAAGCTGAAATCTGTAACACATTATTAAATTTACAGAAAAAAAGATAATTTAGTAAATAGTAATTAATAATAAGTAAATAATAATAGTAATATAGTGCAGTGATAGCCTAGTGATATGACCATTGGACTGCCAAGTCAAAGGTCTCGAGTTCGAATCCAAGGCACGCACCTCTGTCTTTTCGAAGTCATGTGCGTATTAATAATTAATTATCACGCTCTTAAACGGTGAAGGAAAACATCGTGACGAAACCTGCATGCCTGAGAGATTTTCTTGACGGCGTGTGAAGTCTGCCAACCCGCAATAGGCTAGCGTGGCGGACTATAGCCTAATCCCTCTCGTACTGAGAGGAGACCCGTGCCCAGCAGTGGGACAATGTAATGGGTTGATGATGAAATAATAATAACCGAGAAGTTCGATGGGCGCAGCTGGTTTCATCTGCAAGGAGTAAGCAATTCCCTGAATTCCAGCTTCTTTAAATCTGTTGTTTGCAATTCTAACTACTTTCACGTTTTTGTGAATAAATATAAAGCCTCCAAGCGCTTTCATTCCGTAATCACCGATCTTACAGTGGTTAAAATCTAGTTCCTCAATGCTTTCTTTCTTTACAAGATTTTGAAGGATCAGTTTTACTTTTGAACAGTCCAAGTTGCTGCGATTAATGCGAAATACTCTTAAATGCCTTAAATCTTCAAGACCACGGCATAGCGACTCGCAGTCAGCCAGCGAGAATTCGAAGTATCGCGTTAAATATTTATCTTTAAGGTCGTTGATACCAAAGACCAGAGAAATTTCTTGAAGGTTATATAATTTGACTAGTACTGGTTCTAACGGGATGTGGTCATAAACTTTTGGAACACTATATTCACACGTATCTTCCACCATGTCGGAAGGTAAAGGCGGTGTCGGCTGACGAACCATCTGCAACTGATTCAATCCTAAGAAATAGATGTATGGACTGACCTGGAAAATGGAATATTATTTTTTATTTATCAAGGATAATTAATAAATTACTTTAGTCATCAACTAATCTAAAAACAAATAATTTTGAGAAAGGTTTTCAAAAAACTTCATCCTACGAAGTAGAAGATGTAACTAAACGCCTTTTTAGCAGCATTCGAAATGGAACCGTATCTTGAACGATCGATGACAACAATTACTGGGATACGCAACCTTTATTACGTCTTTTTAATTGTATATTACTTCATAAAGGTTGCACATTTCTTTAAAGCATAGTTCAGGCAGTCTGCGTTACGTATTCTCGTTTTATCAGGCACTTATACAAAATGCTTCGGTGGAGTATTCTAGACTACCATAAGTTTAGATGAGTTTGAGTGAGTTTCTAGATCTAACGTACTGTTGATGAAACACAGTATTACCAGTGTTGCAAGTTCAACGGCATCGTCTTCTCTAAAAACATCTGGATTAACGGACTCCAAATAATCTTGAAGACAAGCAGACAAAAATTTTCCTTTCCAGAAGATCTGACCCATTTCTTTCTTTGATGGAAATTTTGAATAAAATGATCTCTTCCAATAATGCTCATCCTGAAATGAAATGGACGGCGATGTATTTTATTAATCTATAAGATTGGCCAAAACAGAGAAGGGTGCCGTCAAAGGGAGGACGTGTAGTTTTCTGTAGTGCGTTGATGAAAGCTGTGAGTAATAATACTAAAATAGCATAGTTTGACGTTGATTATTGAAAAGAACTAGGAGAATCTGCGTCTGTGGATTCTCTGACCTGTATATTATAATTGGTTTGTCACTTTAAGAGACAGTAGTATAAAGATACGTAAAAGTTATTACGTAGTTATTTTGTTAACGTAAAATATATCAGTATCAGATATTTAACGTATGAAAATCACCTTTATGTGTGGGACGCTACATTTCAATGGAATATCAGCTGGAAAAAGGTCCATTAAAATGTCGATATCTTTTTGGAGGATTTTCTCTAGAGGATTGAGCTGATGGAACATTTTTGATAAAACGATAGCAGCATAGTATGTAAGAGGAGCAGGAGTAACATTAGTATCCCATTCGAAATCTTCAGCTACGATTTTACGAGCTCCTTCTCCGCCAGAATTTTTCATAGCATTTGATATGGCATATGCCTCATTTGTATTCATATTCACTACGTAAGGTATCTTCATGGTGATGCTTTCTTTGCAATTCTCTAAATAAATAAATAAAGTTAAGTGCTTTATATTAAGGAATTAGCTTTCGTTCTGAGCAACGTCACTGATATGATTTGTAATTTGACAACTTTTTATTTTTATTATTAAATGGCATTTTCATTCAACCCTTGGGCCAACATTTTCATTAAAGTCTTTATTTAGTTTAATATAATCTAAATATAATAATGGCTAATAGTATATTTAAACACTAAATATGGAATAAAATATTTGACTAAAGAGACCAAAGTATCCACAATAAAACCATGACTTATCTATTTTAAAATGTAAATTATGTATCTTGAGAAGACCTTATCAAGAAATCAAATGATTGCAATTAAATCCATAGTAAACAACCAAATAACTATTTCAAGAAAATTGTTTTTATATGACGCACATGAGTATTATACATATGAACAAACAGTAACTTACAAGTCTGTATATTAATAGTACAAAGTTCACCATAACATAACATAAATAAGGCATCGGGTGTTTCCGTGTATCTTCGTGCAAGCTCGGATCAAAACAAAGTTGAGCGGTGCGCCTACGCTTGCGCCGCATTCACTGTTTAGTTTGTTACCGTGTCATATCATACTGTATTATCGACCGGCGTGCGCGACTCTATCATTGCTAACAATATTTTAACTATAATAAAAGAAGCCCAAACAATCCATTCCTTATTTTAAAATTAAAATCTTAATTCAGGATGGATTCAGATACCAAAAATTCTCCTAAGAACCGGATTACAACGCAAGTTTCTAGCTACAACCCGTGGAATTTGTTGTTTAGTCCAAGAAACCGCACTAATAGTGAAACCAGTGTCAGTTCTACTAATTCTCAGAGTAGCCAACCAGGTAAGTCTAAATCTAATTGTATGTAGCTTAAGAAAAAAGTGTGCTTAGAAAGTTTTTCTACTACATTGTGATTTGAGACGTTTATTCCAAACATTGAAATTATTCGACACGACGCTAATCAAAGCTTAACTCTATAAGAGTTTGTTATTTGGTCTTGATGTTGCCACATGTGAACAAAAACATGAAAAAATATTGTGGGAGTGGGCTGGTTTTGTTGACGTCCGTATCGCGGCACGTACTAAGTATGCATATAAAAGTGAGGTTAACAAGTTTGAGAATGGAAACCGGTTGCTTACCTTATTTGTCAACTGTACGCTGATCTTAATATTCAGTACATTCTATACAGCAAATACATTTTCAAGGTTTATTATTGTTTAACTAAATTGTACCTATTTAAATTTATGTAATACAGTTAAGTAAGTACCTACTACTAATTCGAAGTATGCTTGGACCACTTTCCAATTTATCAATTCAATTTAACGAGGTATTTATTAATGATAACGATCATTATGAGGTTGACCTAATAAAAATAAAGCATCATTGGACAGTGGGGCTGACCTAGTTTTTTGGGCGGTGTTTAGTCTCTTGAAAAAAAAAAACAATAATTTAATTAATATTATGTGTATTTTTTATATAATTTACGCATATTTTCTCTATATAATTATTACGAGAAAGAAAAACTTTGTATTCCTTTTAAAAACATTTCGCGCACAAAGGAGTGGGAGGTTTGGCATAATTAAAGTTCTTATTGAGAAGGAGTGTAGAAAAAGTTAGGTATACAGGCAGCCAACTATACCTTTATGTGTTTTGACAAAGTTTGTATAATACCTATATCACGCAATATGTGTCAAAATCCTGGTTTTGATAACAACCTTCATATGACATGCTATGGCGTATAATTTATTTATAACAAAATCTATATCAAGACAGATGTTTAGTAGCTGCCTGTTTACTTAATTTTTTTTTGACTTTTACAAATTTCCACCACCAGGCGACCACTAAGAAGTAATAATAAATAACTCATCATAATAACATTATAATGCTCGGATCATTAATAAGCCATCAGATTTGGATGCCTAGGTAGTCAACGTTACATTCGGATTTTCATTAGTTATTTGCCTGTCTATATTCTCCAGCACCAACTCTGTCTCTTCTGCGGACATACCATGAGATATCGACTCTTCGGTCGACATAACATTTTTACACACAATATTAAATGTAATATTCGCCAACTTTTTTATCGACAGCCTTTGTCTACAGTGACCATGCAACGCGTGCAGATGGCTGTCCCCAATAAGAGACTCTCATAACTTATAATTAGTGAATTCATTATTTGTGCTGACAAATGCTAGTTTTTAAATGTGATAGCCGTCTAATTAACATTAATGAAGGAGGCCAACTTGATATAGGTATATACTACTATTATTCATATGCCTTTATTCATTTAAGTCGCATGTGAAAAAGTTGATTTGTTATATAATGTGTTTTAAAATCTATTTTTCTGTAGAAAAACAAAGGATGTCTGGGTTGTCTTGCATAAAATAATATGCTATTTTTATTCTGTTTTTCAATCATATGGTAATATCATGTGCTACATGACGGCATGATTACCATTGGCACGTCTTTGTGCCAATGTTTAAGTAATGTTATTATACCAATCCCCCCCCCTTGAATTTAAAGATTATTCAACGCACGAATTCTCAACGGCGAGCCGGAAAAAAACAAAATGTATTGTGAACTTATCTTCGTAAATTACTTAAACTAATCGATGTAAAATTCATTATAATTATATAATATTACTACCTTTATGACGGTGCATTTTCTAACAAAAACGTTTTTACGAATTCTCTTCCGTATATTAATCGTTTCTGGGCTCTGGTTCTTCCTTGTAATTATTCTCTTATCGTATTATTAGAATTATTTAATTACAATATTATTAATAACTAGAGAAATGCACGCGGCAGACCTGCAAAGTATCGGTTACGCCGTAGGATAATAAATAGCCTATGTAATCGGGACTTACCTTAGTCCCGATTTCTAAGAAATGTCCTAGGAAAGAATTATTAAAATCGTTTCAGTAGTTCAGAGGTTCAGAGTTTATTACAAACAAAGATACATTTTTTCCTCTTTATAATAGTAATCCATATCTTTCCTATACTGTCATATAACCATAAAATATTTACTTGTGTACATATTATTTAATTAATTTAAAAGATGACAAAGCTACAAGGATCTATTAAAACATGAAAGGTTAAAATAAATATCATACTGAAGGAACGAATAAAAACTGTTTATTGTTCAACGAAGTACAATAAAAAATAATTATTTTAGGCAGCAATTAAGTGTAAAACAACAATGATATTTTTATGAACAAATGTTTTGTACAAAAGTGTTTCCAGTGTTAATTGTATAATCAAGTATAACGTACATACATACATGGACAGCTCTAGACGGCACATACCTCCGTTAGTTACTGCGTATTTAACCAAGGTAACATGAATGATAAATGCCATATCTGAACCTAAACGTGGAGTAACATAATTCAATGTCAGTTATGAAATATACATACTGACATAAAAAACTATGCTTGAGTCGTAATGGATATTGGTTGAGGCCACAGTCAACACTATTTGTTGCAAGGCTATTGTCTTATTCAGTCTTAAACATGTTAAACATACCATCAATCCTGTGTCCGTGAAGGTTAGGCAGAGGTGTAGAGAGAGGTGAATCGGGAATAATGTAGTACCTACATTAGACGTTTCAATATAGAAATTGCATAAACTTTTGAGAATAACGGAATTTAATCAGAACTGGCTTATGCCAGGTAGAAACCCCTGATGCAGCGGCGACCCAAATGGATATTTCGATATCTTGCTATCCTGCTCTTATAGCTGTCTTTTTTTTGAGAGATTCAAATATCTGAATTTAGGTACCCCGGTTATGCACTTTGTAGATGTTTTTTTTTTGGGAATATGTCTGTGAAAAGTAATAGTAATTTTAGCCCTCCATATTGCAATGCCTGTAAAAGGCCGCTAAGTAATAAGAACCTAACAACATTTATGTAACACCTATATTTGTACATTTTGTATGCAATAAATCTTTGAATCTTTGAAAATATTTAAAAAATATTTATTGTAATACCTAATCATATTTGAAAATAATCTGATGCATTACTTTGTTTATCAATTAGTATTGACGTTATAATGTCGTGGTCCACTTAACTTTGGTATTGCTTAAATTTGATACTTGATTGGTCCCGATAACTTATAAAATAAATATGATAAAATTAAATTTGTTTATTTGTTATATTATATTTTTAAAGAATACAGCACAATGCAAAAGCAATAACATACTTAATGCAATAAAATGGTTTTGTGGCCCGGGCACGAAAAACTCCCTCTTGTTTTAAAATTGTCATGGCAAACAAACACTGCTCAATAAAGAAATGGATTTTGCAGTCACAGTCATACTGAACAACAAAGTAACTTTACGTAGCCGAACGTGATGTTTCTTAAAAATATTTAGCATTGAATATTTATTCTATCAATCGTTCCTACAAATTTTACATCACGATTCTTGAACAAAATACATAGATATTATTTTACAATAACATACGATAAATTGTTTCAAAGAATTGCCGGAGCAAACTCAGATTCGATCCGTGATTTGAATGGTTTTTTATTGCAGGTACTCAGTTCGAGGCACAACAGAGGCGAACTAGCAAGAACGAGGAGTATCTGTGGATGATGTAAGTACCTATATAATATATTTAAGTATATACTTCAGAATATTTTGATACGCAAGTAGAGTAGTTACATTGTAAGTTATATTTTATTATATTTTGCCATTAAATAATGCTAAATCTATACTAATATTATAAAGAGGAAAGATTTGTTTGTAAGAATGTTTGTAACAAATTGGCTCAAAAAGTTATGGACCGATTTTAAAAATTCTTAGGCTATATAATTGCAAGAAAAAAAAATGTCCACCCGTGTGAAGCCGAGATCTAGAAAATTCATATATTTGTAGTCTTAGTAGACTTTCCTGTTAAGCAAGAACCCAAAGTAGATTAATAGCCAGATTTACAAATATTGATAGAGGCTTAAATTTATTTTACTTCCTTCGGACCTTACCATCATCCTTCACTCTTTTTTCATTTTATCATTATCATTATGATGATTTTGATTTCATTTATTTTCACTTCAATTCATGGTACCTAGGTATTGTACCTGATTCAAAATTCAGAAGACCGTTAAGAGGATAGTATCCGCTCCGCGCTCCATACAAACGTAGTTTTGTCTTATCTTGAATATTAACAAATGAAAGTCTTTGGAATTTTGCAGTAACAATCTTATCATCAAAATACGTGTTCCTGTAGTATACAATTTCATTTCAATATACGGTTAAAAAGTTACACGAGCTCAAAGATTGTCAATTTTCGTTGAAAAACGGCCCAACTTTATGCTAGTATTTCTCGACAATGTATCAATACAGAAACATTCTGATTCGAAAGAAACCCAGATAATATAGTGAATATATTTTTACAAGAGTTTTTTTTACGTATTAACAATATTATAGGAGTAATCTCCAAAATTCGGAACATAAGAAATACGCGTGAAAATGTTGCAAATGTATTGTTGTTTCTCCTCTCGGGCACGCGTTCGCATCGCGAGGGATAGAGACAGCGACAACTGTGCAACATTGTTGCGTTCGCGAGGGACACTCCTCTTAAGACAGAATGATCCGTTAGTCCGTGACATCCTATAAGCAGTAGGTAATTAAGCAGCCCAGTTTTCCGTGAGAAAATTAGCCGGTGCGTTGTATTTTTGTTTTCATTCCAAGATTAGCTCAGAAATCATTTGGTCGAGAGTAATAGATAGAAATTTTCCGGAATTGGAATGTCGCCAATCAACGACCGCTGACCAAATATGAAATGCATTCGTTATTAATAGCTCATTTGCAGACGCTCCAACATGAATGGAACTTATTGACCGGACTATCGATCACAATTGAATTTATATTTATTTATTTAATTTGTAGTTAATTAAAATGGCACAGGTCCAATTACATTAATTAACATAGAATTATAAATAGTAAAATAAAATAAGCATTCAAATAACATACACTACAAAAATTAAATTCAAAAATATACAAATTAATAATTATTTGAGTCTATACATAATATAAGTCGCTTCGTATGGGTTTTGTGGCAGTAAGCGCGACTGTCGGGATTATTATTGATTTCGTTATTGGGACTTATGCCGAGGCATTAAACTTAAAATATCGTGGATAGACAGGTAAACGTCTGACTAACCTTTCAGGGCATAATATATGATAAGTCTTAATAAGATTGCCTAACGGTTCAACTAATTTGAAGGTATCGAATGGAACACGCGATGTATGCATCTTTCGCTACCAAGGTAAGTAATGGCTAACGACTTCTATAGGCACCAGACTGTTTTAAATTTAATCATATTTTTTTTAAACCTAGACTTCGTTTCTTTGCATATCTAGTGCTAGAGATATTGCAGTATAAAGTTTTGTGTATCAGGTTTAACTGATCCATGAAAACCAATACCCAGAATGAGCAAGTATCTACGAGATTTTTAAAAACGTTAACTGAAATAAATATTACCTATATAATCCAATTCACAAAGAATTGCACAAGTACAATAAAAAGTTGCAGATATTAATGTACACGCGGTTTTCCTTGCGTCGCATAGGACTCGTCTTTCTCCAAGTTCTCAAAAATAATTAAAATTAGTTCAGTGGTTTAGAGTATAACTTGTCAAGGTAGCATAACATAATTTATAAAAAAAAATAAAAGAATTATATCAATTATAAATTGCTTGGCAAGCGTAAATGCGCAGGGTAATGAAAAAGAGTTAAGATTTTGACCTTATATTTAACGAGGCCTAATTTCGTAATATAGTTTACGAAATAAGGCCACGTCAAAATAAATATACAGGTTGCAGCGTAAATACTGGTCCATAGCTAAGGATTCGACGTATCTACTAGACAATTAACTATAACACACTACTATTGTTCATAATTTTTATTGGTAAGTTTTTGGTAAGCCGCATCTGATTATCCTTGAAATGTTAAAAACTACAGTTAAAAGTGGAGTTAATAAATAATAATTAATATAAATTTAACCTACAAAACGATTTATTTTTGTTAATATAGCAATTAGCAATTTGTTAAAAAGAATAGGAAGGTAAAATCAATGACTTCCGCAAAAAAAAAACATAGAAACAAACGTCCGTATAGGTACTGTATGTATATATGAGTGACTATATGACTATCAATATTCTTGCGACATCTGTGACACTCACTAAACATTTATTTTCCATATTCGCCGATACGCTGCGTATGAACCTACAAACGAAAGTTCAATGCAGTCTCATAATTAAATTATTTACATAAACTAATGCAAATACAGTGCAAAAGCGCGTATCGCCAATGAAATTATAACTTGGGGACACAAAACCCCCTTTTAAGCCTGTTAGAATGTCTTGTAAAAACGCTATAAATTTGAAAAATTCGCAGTGAATGCTTTCTCTTACTGAAGTGGACTCAGAGAATCACTTTTGCGTTTAAGTGTACCATACGTAAAAATGTACGAGGATATTAATTGTAGTGACATTGACATTATTTTGATATTTCCTTTAACTGTTTTTCCTTTATCTTAATTAATTAAACAAAGCATCTTTGTGTTGTTTTGTATATTAGAAGCAACGAAATAACAACAACTATAAACAACTAAACTTGACATAAATGGAACGACAATATTACCTACCTATAATTTTCATCGGGTATAGTCAGTCTCAAAAGTGATAGGAGAAGTTCTTTTTACTAAATAGGTACGGCTACACGTGGAGCCATACAAATAAACTACCTATACCTGTATGTAGGTATAACTATAACTACTACTAACTACAAATCCAGTTTACGATTATTTTAAAGTAGTACATATACATAAGACAAAATCTTCTTTTCTAATATAACTAAGTACCTATTAGTAAATAATAATCTTTATTGATAGGAAGAAACGCTGGTTAAAATGTTACAATTGTTTACTTCTAATTGAACTTTACGTAACCAATTATTATAAGGAAGGAAGAAAATTTTATACGCATTTAGTTTTATCTTAGTACCTACTGTTAGTATTAATAGTACCTATTCATAATCATATTTCGAAGCTATCATGACGGCAATTTATGCATACAATTTAAAAAAATAATTAACAATTTCTGGAAAAAATCGGAATTCATCTATTTGTACCAATAAAAATGTATATTTTATGTTGCATCTTTACAAATAATTTCGATTGAATACGCAACTGGGGCATGCTAGTCTGCATTTCTAAACAATAATGCTTTCATCATCATTCTCTGTGCTTGTGCACCACTTCTCACATCGTGTTGGCATCATGAGATAGTAGATACTCTATTATAGTTTTATGCCGCGATAAAAAGACAAGGCACTGCGCAGCTAAGCTGGATGGGAAATGAATGTAACCGCTCTATGTCTTTACATAGGGGATATGAGGGTACTAGAACAATAGAAGCCAATCACTTATCTCAATTTTTGTTTATCTGTCTGTCTATTATTTTGTTTGTACGTGCATCACACGTACCTACATAGGGATTGGACCGGACAGTGAGGCCACACCACGGTGGCCACCATCAGTGCATGGGGCACTGTGTTCTCTTATTAGATCACCCTAGAACCCCATCTTGTGAAACTCCTATTAGTGCACATAACTGAGACACGACCTACCTACTGCACAAAATCGAATGCTGTTCTCAGTGAAAAGTTTCCTTCGTGACTAACGGACTACCATACTTACTTTAATCTCACCCATCAGCTTCCATCTTAAATACTCCACCTTAAAGTAAATTCAAAAGAAAAATAACGGATTGCAAAAGACGAGCTTATTAGCAATAATGGTAGGTCTCGAAGGTCGTCCAGTTGCGGCGGAGGCATTTCTGCAGCAGATATAGCTATCGCAGGCGGTTATGGAAATTTAAATGTGTGAAAAAGAGACATAGTGAGTCGTCGGTCCGCTTCCCCTCTCGCTGATGTCGAAACCTTCGGTTGCATGCGCCCGCGCTGGGCGCCGCTGCGGCGTAGCATTGACGACGGTGCGCAAACGTGGACCGAACAGTTGGTAAACACCACACAAAGAACAGTGCTCTCGTTAAAAGTGACAGTGAAATGCGAAAAACACGTGTATTGAGGTAGCCGGTGACACAACCTGCGCTCGCTCCTGACTTCGGTTAGTTCATGTATTATTTAAGAACGCATTTGAAAAGAATATCGAGTTATTCTATTTTAATTTAAAAACAAAGAAATATGAAGTAATTGTGATTATGTTCATGACGCTTCGTTGTTATAACCGGTTCGAGTGACGTACTCTTTAGATTTGTGCCGTCATCTTTATCCACTTTGTTCGGCAGTTAAATTATGTTCAGTTTAGTTTGTTTAGTCATTTGTAAACGACGTATCGAAAATGATACGACGTATTTGAAAAATAATAGTTTTCAAGTGTAATCGATGAACAATTACAATAGTACTTCCTGAACTGTGTTTTCCGTTTAGTGTTTATGGTGTTTTTTTATAAACACGACTGAGGCAATACTGTACTGGTAGCGAAAATTTCCACATGCTGCGTCGACATATGTATGTTTCAAGGTAAAATTGATCCATACATTATATGTACTTACATACTTTATTGGTATGTTATTCTTGACACTGATTTTCTGTTACTGAAATGTATTTTAATATTTATTTACTTCTAGTAGATTATCATCTGCGGTGTTGTATTTAGGACAAATTAATTTGAATAGCCCTAATGCGGGTAGGCTGTTAACCATATTCCTAAATAAAACAAGTAGTAGTAGTAATATAAGCAGACAACTACCTACGTATACTTTGAAAAAATATTATTTCCTTTGTTACGATGTGTCATTGTTGAACAAAATAAAGACAATAATGATGTTTATGAAGTAGGTAGAATTTTATGTAAGTATCCATTATTCTTTTAAGCTTTTTTTGGTTGCGGAAGATCCTAATGGATCGTCTGCCACCTGGGGAGGCGGCAGAGTATGTCGGACTCGTACATTCGCCATCAAATATATCGGAGCAAACAGACTGTTCATTATTATCTGAGCAACTAAAGAAATTAAACCATATCTCAGTGACACAAACGATGTTTTAGAATGAACACTATACACGTCAGCTGTCATTCTGACATGTATTTTATCCCATTGATATATAGTTTAATTTCCGAATGAAACCGCACTTGTCTACCCGTACCCTATAGTAATGGCCATGGGATCGGTGCCATTCGCCACGTTTATACAAATATTTTGATATGACTCATGGGTCTCGTGTTCGGAAGCGCGGCTACTGGGTAGGTGGGATCGAGTGCCAGGTGGAGCCGAGTTATTGCCTGGCAAACTGATAGTCTGTGGTCTAGTCCTCTGTCTGCCTAACACTGCGTGATGGCAGGTTGTTATTCTACAAGTTTCTGGAACACAGTATAGGTATTTATTTAAGATAATCACTTCAACATTATTTTACTACCTACTTAACTATTAGTCAGTGACTCAGTGCGTTGAACTCTATGCTAACCAACACGATATCCATGTGCAATGTCTACATATCTTTAAACATTTCTATGTAGTACCTAACCATTACCTTATGATGTAGAAATTTGAATATAAAATTACGAAACTATTTTTCATTATCTCTTGTGTTCTGCATTTCTAAAAACAATGGTTATGCCCGTTTTAATGTGTCTGTTTCTCCGCTAACTTCTAAATAGATAGCAATTAAAATGTATTTTAAAAATATAAAAATAATACAATTCCGTCATACACAATCATGTTTTATGACAAATACGTAATTCTGTGATAATACAAAAATTACAATTTATATCTTGTTTCTCTTTCATTTACCTACCAATAATAACCTCTTTATTACTTCGTTGACTTCAAAGTAAGAAAAGTCAGCTTTGTATAAAAGAAATGAGTTGAATGCAGTTGAGTTTAAATAAACAATCATAATAATATTTCTTCTCTATAAATTACTACTATCCTTGTTTGAAGCTTTGAATCATCGGTAAAATCTTATTCTAGCAGTTTGCTCTTACTTAACATGATCCTTATCGTAATATTTTCAATATCAAATTCTAACATGTTGTTTCTTGCAATAGTTTTATGTGATCTCCTAGAGAACCTTTTGAGAAACCTACTTTTGGATAAAACTTAGTAGGTACTAGAGTGACTTTGAAATCTCTTCAAATGTAAAATTATGCTAATTCTTACGAGAAACTGAATAACTTCTCTGAAGGAATCATAATTCAAGAAATATATTAATCATCCTTACAAAGTCGTCCACTAACTACGAGTACCTACTTATTATTTTCCTAATTAATTCCCTCTATAGATAATTAAAAAGTTTATGGATTATTTTCACGCAGTATATTTACATTAAATCCTGTTTCTGAAAACTAAATCCATTGAGAATTGTTGAAAGCGGCTGTTAGTGTATTATAAAATTGATATTTATACAGTCTATCGATAGCACGTAATGCGTGCAGTCATGCACGGAATGTGCGGCAAAGTGCTAATCGAATGTATTCAATAATTTCCATGTAACCATGTTTGATTCTAGGTTTTTTGTTTTATAAAATATTTCGTTGCCTAATAGTTGCTTGCCTATCACTATAGGTACTTCATAACTATATAATGTATAAAAATATATATGGAGTGTAATTTTAGACGCAGGGAGGTGAAGCATCTGTCGTTAACAAAATGAACATTTAAAATATTGTATAAATTAAATTTCATTGATGAGTAACCAATCTTTCGTCTGTATTTGGAAATATATCGTTTATTTCCAAATACCGACGAAAGATTGGTTACTCAAGAAAAGTCTATAAATTCAGCATCTCTAATTCTAATTCACATTTATTCGTACTGCAATGGCCGTTGAGTTTAGGATAAAGAGTTTTAGTGATAAACTTACGCATGGATCACTTGAAGTCATGTCAAACCTGTTATTTCACAAGCGTGGCCTTAACCCGTCGACCTTATCGCTAAACGGCCTTAAAATAGATGGGCAGATGGACATGTCACATGGATGTTACGTTAATTACATTATACCATTTTTGTGCAACCGCACCTGCTAAGTACCTTATAAAATATGACATTGAAATTGAATGAGATGTAATACATGGCCCGATTTATACCGATATTATGAACGAGACGACGAGGCGGCGGAGGGTTACTCAGTATAATTGTTGGACGTTTAGTGAACTAAAATTTATCTAGTCTCTTAGATGCGACTGAACCTTAATAGTTAAATCGGGGAATGATGATAAATAAATAGATGCAGCCATCATTCAATAGCTTCATTAAGCGGCTCAATTATATTGTTACTGTATCCCAACTTGCTTGCGTAATTAAGCATTGCTTTCTGCAATCTGCATTGAATGCACAAGAAGGCTGTGCTCGATGCTCGTTTGTTTAAAGAATCGTTTCCTGAGATAATATTCGCGTAATTTCTATTAGAAAATTAAAAAGAGTTTCATATAATTACTGGCTGTGTTACCTACTATGAACTTTTTTCCAATCCTGAGCAGTTTCCCAAAATCCCGTCTGGCTGAGTGCTCGCCTATGTTTAATTAAGGAGTTCTTGTGCAAATGTTTCTAGACAATTGATAAGCAGTCAGTGTCATTAAGAAGATAAGTAGGTACCTACTTAATTTTGTAGATAGTTGATATCAAGATTTACCGTTTTAGTTAATGTCCAGTCTAGTGTAGGTACCTTCTACATTGATTGCGTAGGCTGTTACAATTGCAGAGTGAACATCATGTAACTCATTTGTTATCTTGTATAACAGCTATAATTGTTTTAAAACAATGTTTGTGCCGTGCGATTGCAAAAAAGACAATGTATATGATTTTACACAAGTTATTCTAGATTGTAAAGTCTAATATTTTTAATTAATGATTGGTATATGATACCAAATTATCAATTGGGGTACCAAATATTAATGAATAATATCCATGTTATATGTCCTAATTCAGGTATTATGGAATCAACATGTTCTAATTTGTTTTATTTACAGAAACTATAACGGAGTCTGTTGATGCACATTAAAAATCAGACGCCATAAACATGGAACTTAGTAAGGCGTTTGACCGTGTTTCCCATGCTGTAATAATTCGTAAGTGATTTGCATTATGGGTTTCTCGGGCGCTTTGTTATAATGGGTTGGGCTCATATATATTACAGATTATTTTGAAAAGACATTGGCTTTGATTAAAAAAATTGTTAAATAAATACCGGGGTTCCACAAGGATCATATTTGGGTTTAGTTCTATTTATTATGATATCTAAGATGTTTCAAATGCACGATGGTCTTAAACAAAAGTTATAAGTCGTTAACATATATGATTATTAATTTTTAATCTTAATGATTTAGTTGTAAATGTCATATTATAATAGTTGCTTCAGAGCTGCATTAATCTTCGTTGAAATTCCAACTTTGTTGGATTATGTCTTTATGATTTTTGAGATTTCGTAATTATTCTGTAAAATTATGGGTGATAGGTATTTTGCTTTTACGTATTGGTAAATACATATTGCTTAAAATATTAGGTAAGTAGATACCTATTTATTCTATGACATTACTCATAGGTACATAAGTACCTAACCTACCTTTAACGCGCAGTTGGCAGTGATTTTTTATTTGATTAGGTACGGCAATGCGCCAAGCCACAGTATTTATACATTAACGATAAAACACGTTATTGTTCAAACAAATTCTTTCAACACTATGATACGACAGGGTTTTGACCGCTGATATCAACACAAACAATACTCAATCCCCTTCAGACAGTAGTACTCCGGTGAATTTTTTAAGGTCTAACATAGATGACCAAATAAAATCTTTCATCGATATTTGCCTAAACATAGCTTTTGTCGGTCTACCATTTGAACTCGACTTGATGCTCACGGCATCGCGTCATATATGTGTCGATTAAATTCCATAAAATGTACATCCACAATATATTTTAACAATTTCATTTCACCTATTTTGTACTGATTATTAAAGGCGGTTGTCTCTTTTTGACCTTTAGTGATAAGTAAGTAATATAAATGCAGTTACTGCATGGTAAACCTCGCAAATATTTTATTTCAGAACTTAATGTGTGCGGCATTAAGGTTTTTCATTAAAACGTTTCGGCATGACAAATTTCATTCGATAAGCTGCAGTTTTATCGCGAACATTGGAATTTTTTTATCTCAAATATTGGAATTTTTTGAAAAAAGATATTAATGTAAACATAGTTGACGCTTAATTTTATCTAGATAATGGCGAATTTAAAAGACAATTGAGGCTATTTAATCGATTGTCAATTTAACAATTAAATATTTCCAGCTAAACTTGAATCAACAATAATATACAATACTGGCCAGATCTAACTCTATCATTTGTTTAAAATGTAAAAGCTTAAAAAGTGACCTTTATGCTATTCATCCAAATAAAACGATCCGGTTCCAATTCAATTGTTAGTTTAAATTTGAATATTAAACAACAATCGTCAATCTATAATCAAAGCAATCAGTAAGTTCAATACATTCAAAACAAATATAGGTTCCTTAGAAATTCATATACATATTATAGGTACTTGTTACGCCACAATTCCATGAATTTAATCTAGCCATGAAATCTCCAGTAATCTATTCGTGAGTTTCGTAACTTTGTATTGAAAGGAGCTGTGTTCTTTGCCATTTTACAACATGTTATTTTTATGCACTTTTTATGTATCTTTATTGTTCAGAGAATCTTGAGAAAACCTGAAAAAATATCTGATTTTGTCCGACTCCTATACATTCCATACCTACCTTTAGAGCTATATATGTATAATTACGACCTTCCTTATAAAATTTGTTATTCGAAGTTATAAACATTTAAAATATAATAATCTGCTATTGTCTGCTATTAGTCTTCAATAAAACGCAAACTTATTTGTATACTTAATACACATTACCGGATGTACTGTTGAACACTCTCTATGTTTCAATGTCTAATAAAAAAACTATGCGAACAATGTACCTATCTACTTTTTATTGTTGACCTTTGAAATTCAAACTAATGAATCAGTACCTACCTACTTACATTTTTAGAAAGGTTATCACTCCTCTTTGTAAACGAAAAAGTTTAAACTGTACATAATATCAAACTGTTACTTAACGATGACACTGAAACTATATTTAATAAGTTTGCTCAGCTGAAGGACTCAATTGGCTCAATTCCATTCCTCGTGACTTGTATGATCTATGATCCAGCCACATTGCCAATTATCTTATCATTTATCTTATTGGCTGCTTCATAAAAACATATTCCTTGTTTGATTTGATTTGATGTAGTCACCCAATAAATTGGTCCAAACAGATTGAATATTCATACTTATATCATAAATAATAAAGATGATATTTTTTCAAATCTAAGTTGCATAATATATTTCGAAGAAATTTGTCAAGGACATAGACTGCATCTTAAGTAAGGACATAGGCATAAATTATGTCTCAATATAGGATTATACATTGTACATAAAAAGTCCTTTTGGAATGGAGTGAAACCACAGGTACAGCCAGTCCTGTAAATAGAAGAAAATCATGTTAATTTTTTCTCATAACATAAGTGTCAATAAGCATTTTCATTTTCAAGTCTAAACACACGAATAAGGACAATATAAATGCTAAATTCAAACAACACAGAATTCTTACCTGTCGCTGATCCCATGGTTCCAAACACAGGTTCAGGATAGCAATGCGATAGTCGGTAGGCGTCCGATTATCCGACATCCGGAACCCTATAAGGACCTCTCGCATCAAAAAAACTTGATTGACATCATTTCGATATTTTCTTGTATTCTTCTGTGGGTGCAAATTATATCAAATAATGTGAAAATTACTTATGTTTATTATAAAATATTGTTTTGATGTGACAAACCTATTGAGGTGCCAACGTATTGGTCTTTATCGTGAAAATTAGGCAAACCCCCTCACAGCTGTTTACTTTTCATGTCACTACAGATAAGGGCGATTGAATTAACTCAATGATCCAAGATACAAGATTTACAAACATTGTAGGATGATGCCTGATGATATATTGGTGTGTTATTATAATACCTATAGCTATCTAAATATTAATAATAATAATGACGTATATTAATTGAAACCACTGAAATGACAATATCCATATTGGCATAGGTAGAGGTACGTAGGTATTAAGTATATTCGCAACTCAAAGCAAAGAATATTTCTAGCAATTTCAATATGCAAAATTTCACACTTAACTGAATTGATATTATAAATAAAATAACCATTACGACACAATGACTACTTATAATTGATTTCTAAAGTGAACAACGTCCAGTAAAATTCTTTGTCCAAATGCGAATTAACATTATAATCTATGGTTAATAACATTACACGTAGTACTTCATTCTGATATCAACAAACAATAGTGGAATTTTGTATTAACATATGAATATAGCTTAATTTCATTCTAATGCTAAACTGTTCCCAACTCCCGACCTTCGACTTGGCACACCAGCGTTCTTACTAGTCATCGTAAGCGTTCATCTTTTATCTTTTAATCAATTTCTACTTAGTCATCGATCTCAAAAGACCTCTTAAACTTCAATAAAGTCCTTTTGAAATTTTTAGACTTATTTTTAAAATCCTATAGACTATATTATAACAATAGATTTTCCTTTTATGGATAGTAGGTACGCAGGCGACTGAGTTCTGTACGTAAAAATAAATCTGTTATTATGAAAGTCATTTATAAATAGTAGCTAACACTTAACGACAAATCTCGCTGTTTAGGTTTATTAGGTTATCAACATAAGATAAACTGTCTTATATTTATTATAAGAAGTAAGTACACCTATATACTTTTATCTTCAGTATTTTATCAACAAGAAAACGTACCTACACAGCGACTATTGACAAAGATATGAATATGCATATATGAGTCAAGAACTTTAAATGTAAGTAACTAGATTCAAAATTATATGACATGCATACGACTGAAAATCAGAAGCCTTTTTACACGTATGACAGAAACCACATTCATTTTTGCATTCGTTTCTATCTTTAAATTAGACCAAACGAAATAGTTTGACAGAACTAACAGAATTTAAGTGCTGTAAAAAAAAACTTAAAATAAAAACCGGCCAAGTGCGAGTCGGACTCGCGCACGGAGGGTTCCGTATAATTACGATTTATGACGTATTAAAAAAAAAACTATTTACTAGATCTCGTTCAAACCAATTTTCGGTGGAAGTTTATATGGTAATGTACATCATATTTTTTTTTAGTTTTATCGTTCTCATTTTAGATGTTACAGGGGGGGACACATATTTTACCACTTTGGAAGTGTGTCTCGCGCAAACTGTTCAGTTTAGAAAAAAAATATATTAGAAACCTCAATATCATTTTTGAAGACCTATCCATAGATACCCCACACGTATGAGTTTGACGAAAAAAAAGTTTTGTGGTTTCAGTTCCAAGTATCTGCTTGGATCCATCTGCTTACCAAGTTGCAATAGCATAGTTCTTATAGTTTCGAAAAAAAAGGCTGTGACACGATCGGACAGACAGACAGACAGACAGACAGACAGACGGACATGACGAATCTATAACGGTTCCGTTTTTTGCCATTTGGCTACGGAACCCTAAAAAGGGCATTCGAAACTACGTCTAAACTTAGTGGTTGTTTGGCCTTCCAAAATCCCTTAATTCAGGGATAAGAAGGTTCCAGCAAAGAGTCAAATGCTCAAGGCCCGAATAGTGGAGATCACATTACAACCTTTCGGCTAGTTTAACCTCTTTGTACGTACCTCATGAAGATTTGATCCATTAAATTAGTTAAGTAAATCATTTATACGTAGGTAATATAATATAGTCTTTTTTTTTTATCAGCCCGGTTGATCCCACTGCTGGGCAAAGGCCTTCCTACCTTCCTGCCATTCCTCACGGTTTAAGGCTTTTACGGCCCAATCTCTTAAGTAGGAGTCCAGTTAATAAATAAATAATAAGTCCAATAAAGTTTAGAATATATAAATAAAATAAATTTAATTTAGAACCTAGTGGTCTAGTAGTAATTGTAACGAAAACATAGCTCGTGTTATTAAAAGTCAGTAGAAAAATTACAAAAATCGACTTCGTCATCGTCGACACAACAAAAAATATTGTCACTAAAAATGGGCCCAGAATCCCCGGAGGCCGTTAATTACAAAAGGACATTACGAAGGAACATTTTGTTCAAATTCCGTTGTCTTATTTTATTATTTATATTAAAAACCCAATTTTTGTAGCAATATTGTCACAGGAACGAATATACGACGGATTTAGAAACTATTGTTGCCGTTTTTATTCATAATTTTTTTATCTTACTCTTTGTTCATTCATAATTTTATCTTTCATGAATGTTATAATATTTTTTTACTACAATCGTTAGTATCATTACATAATGCATTTTAACATTGCATAGGTATGGTAATTATTATGTTTTGTTTCAGTAGGTACACAAAATATAATAATTACTTAACGATTTTCAATTTATCTTATCTCTTCAGTCTGTTTATAATACCGACATTCTTAAATAAATTTAAATGCTTTGCATGCAATAACGATAATTTGCAAATCCGTATTATAACTTGAAGCGTTTTGGCGCTAAACATTGTCCAAACTACTAATTGAGAATTTCTGCTGAAAGCATTGCTAACACGTTTTTTTTTTTGTTTCAGGTGGCGTTCTTAAGTGTACGCACACTGACAGCGGAGTTAGCGTCCGAGAAACTTGAACTATTTTAGCAGTTACGTTTTTACTTGATATTCTAATATAATTATGTGTTGGGAAATGCCTACATTGTACGTTTTGTAGCGTGGATAATGTTGGAACACGTGGTGCTGCTCCCCGCGTGGTTTCTGATGGCGTGGCTGGGCGCTTGTCTGCTCTTCAGTCCATTCGCAATATTTTTTGTAATGTGCTTACCACAATTACCCCTTCTAGTCGTTAGAAGGGCCTGCCATATACCATTCGAGTACATTTGACAAAAGGATGGGTGAAATGTGTGTTATAGTCATGTATTGTAGAGTTACGGATATTGATAAGTTTGTAAAAAGTGTACATAATTTGTAATGAATAAATTTCTATTTTATGAATATATTTTTGTTCTGCCCTAGTTGTTCATGTTTGTGTATCTAATATGATTCTGCGTAATGGCAAGGTCAAACAAAAACTGCAATGTAAATCACTGATGTCTTACGTAGTAATTTTCATTATTTGTGATAAAGAACAGAACATTGTTTGTTTATGTTAAAAGAATACAGGTCATCATTTGATTTCTGGAGCTGCACGGTGATAGATGCCGTCAGATACGACAAGTCAACTCAAAGCTGCTACTTATGGCTCTTTCTTCAAAAGGCCAGTTTAGATATTACCATACACTATAAAACTAAACTATCTAATACAACTTACTACTGTGTCTGTGATTTAGAAGAGTCATGATTCTCTGAGTGAGTTTCGAAGTTTTTGCTCAGCTGAATGAAATTCAATGAAAGTATATTGATACTTTAAAGAAGGGTAAAAGTTTTGTGTTTCCGGGTTTGTGAAAGTACCATTTTACTTTTACTTTGATTAATTGATCTTAGTATGAACATTATTCATAATGCTACCAATTCTTTTTTACAGTTGTTTTGATTGATTTGTTTATTAACAACTTTATTGTTCCTCACCCAAAAAGCCTGGTATTGTCCAGAAATTGGTTTGCGGAGTTCTGATGGCAGTCGCTTCGTCTAATAATATACAGCTGCAAATTATGGTGAGACTCGAGCCAACCCTGACATAGCCTCGAAAAGGCAGTAAATATATTGTACAAATGATAACTTATAACAAAAATGTGTCACATAAAAGTATGTTTGCAATCCTACATTGTTTCAATGAGTATTAAAAACTCGCTGACATAAAGAGGTAAGTAAAATCGGGGAAGGCAAAACGGCAGAAACTCTACAGAGTGCATTGCTATTCCTCTACTCATATGTTGTCTCGTCATACACAGACTAATTGCAACTACTGGGTCCTAGGTTGCAGGTACCTGTCATTTTTGGAGGAGGAAATTTATGCGAGTACACACTACGCGGCTACACATCAAGCAATACATAACCAGTTTAAACTGACCTCCCATTGTAAAGGTTTTTCTTACAATTCAATCCATCTTATACTGGATTTTTATAGCTTGATGTGCAGCGGGTACAACGCACTTAATATTTTTAGAGAAGGAGACTCAAGATTTTTTCTGCAATCGGTATGTAATGATGACTTGAACAGTATGCTGCTAATAAACACCAATTGTAGTTAATTAAGTATTATCGTACCACATGCTATATGGAATTACATCTCTCATGCATCTATTTTTAACTGTATGAGCTTTATTGAAATGACCGACCGTGACTCAATATTGTTCCAGAAACAGTACCACGCACAATATTGTGAAGTACCTACTTTCATATTGAACGTAGGGATGTACACCGGTTTAAAATTAGTTCTTGTACTATGTTTTAAAAATTATTGGCTTCTAAGAAAATAATAATGCGGCGCCGTTTTGTATTTTAGCAGTAAACGCAGCTGAGAATGTGAGTGAGTCTATAATCTTATAGATAATAATAATTATTATTTTGAAAGAAAATATGATATTTTATTTTACTTATGTAAATAGGTAGGTAGGTATATCAAAAAGACATTTACAAGTCAATGTTTTAGATTACATGAAGACAGTATACCTATTATATTTACTTAACCTCTCCCACGATTAGAATGCAACCTATGCAAAAATGTGCAGTATGCAGGTGCATATATGACTATTATTGCCATCCTTTTCGTTTCCCTACAATTTTTGCCAATTAGAGCAGGAAAAATATAGCTTTACGAATTTCCATGATAAAAAAAATCGCAAATTTTTTTGCACACTTGGTGTGCAAACTACATTTGCCGGGTTAATTCGCTTTACAGAAATAACAGTAAAATAATGTCAGAACGAACATCATGATAAGAAATGGAGTATTTCTAGATAAGTAGATAATACTGGCGTTTCCTAACTGACGCCATCCATCCAAGAAGAAACGCCAAAACAAACATAGAAAACCATCAAATATGTATGTGACAATGTAGGTCAATGGTTGAAATGGCCTTTGAAGTAAGAGCGATGGCGGCTTGGAGAGTGAGTAGACCACGCATGCTTGTTAGCCACGTACCTACCTAACTGGACCATACTGTTTCACATAATAATTTTCTCTCGTCATCAAAATTTACGGAAGTCTTCGAGTATCCACCGAATGCAGGCGCCCAATCATTTTCTATTGTCTGTATTTTCTTGTTTCACTGATTAACATAAATATCTACGAAACTCTATCAAACTTAGCTCGATTTGAAAACATGCCTTCAGTGAGTTCTGTCCAAGTAAGTATTAGTGCCTCATAACAGCCTTATATTTATGTACCTACTTATATACCTTTAACTTACAGTAAGTGGTAATGAGCGTCAGATACGTATCATCATCATCATCATGATCAGCCCGCATTCGTCCACCATTGGACGTACTAAGGCCTCTTTTAGTGAACCACACACAGCCCGATCTTTAGCTCCAGCAAGTTGCTGCCAGCCGCATTCCGCAAATCGTCCAGCTTCAATACGCATATTATGAATTTTAAATAAAAACTCATCTCTAACTCTGATCCGAATCAGGAGTTCTGACTTAGTCTACCGGGCAGGCAGCACAACTATTGCCTATGCTAAACAAGACATATACTAACAAAAGAACATCTTAATTAGGTGTTCACAGTAAACAGTATTGTTCTTGATTTACAATTATTGCTATACGAGGCGATATCTCTAAGTATTACTTAGTATTTGACAATGTCTCTTGAATAACCTTGTAGTAACTGCAATGTTACGTCATTACAAAACGAGTTTATAGTCTAGAAGTCTCCGAAATATATTCCTTATTTATAAGAGTCTGTGATTTTATGTAGGTAAATTATTTATATTATTATACTAGCTACCGGAGTGCAGAATTGGTTTTGGTGACAAGACAGATCCTGAAAGTAGCTTGACATATATTTAAGTCTTCTACTTCAGCTACACATATATACCTGAAATGATCATATCTATAGTCTCCTACCATTACAGATTAATTTCTTTGACCCTAAACTTTTGAACCTTGCATCCTTCGATCTTTATTAGATTTACGTAAGAAAGAAGTAGTAAAACACTTCACGAGGGTCAGCAAATAAAGAAATACAATCATAAAGATTTGAATACCTACTTTCACAACACTCACCCTTTAGATTTTGCCAGTGTTCTTGTTGCGGTGTCCAGTTATGTCAGAGTGTAAGGTTCTGGGTTCGGTTCCCAGGCAGTTTTTTTGATTTTTTTCTATAAAATTTCGAGTAACAGTTTGTAGTTTGGATTTATGCTCTGCACGTATGGGACCTAAACCTTACGAACTGTAGTCGCAGATCAGTACTCCTCTGCCTAACCATTCGGGGAGTATTCCCCGAAACGCCTTTATAGGCTAATATTTCTCTCGCCCTCGCTTTATTTGATGTCGGCAAATCACGAAGATGTTTAAGCCATTCCCTGGTAGACATACGTAATCGAAAATATAAATGTAATCGAGCGTTATAATTATTTTACGGGATATGAATTACTCCTCGTCATCTTAGGACAACGGCGCGATTCATAGGACCCTTTATTCATCTCCTCCAAACCTTCTCCCAACTACGCTGGGAACGTCTTCCAGTCTTTAACAGTCTGATCAGTAATTTACACGAAACAACTGCCATCAGACTATCGCAATCCAATTTCTGTACAATGCCAACGATGGAATGGCTGCCAGCTTTTTCGGCTCCTCACCACCAGTAGCTAGTACTAGCAATAGCTCAGAACCATAGTTTGACCTGCTCCACGTATCGACTAAAATATACGAACTACCAACCGAATCCTATGAACGTGGATCATGAAAATAATCCACAAATTTTCCACATCATAATTTTAAACAACAAGGTCAAAGTACATAAGATGAAACGCAAACTGACAAACTCGCATTTATAATGAAATAAGTTCAACATTTTATTTTTCATCTCCCTAAATTCAAAGTCGTTATTTTTAAAATAGGCAATTCAAAAGATGACATACTTAACTGTCCAAACCAAACATTTGAGAGAGGTTTTAACAAAAGTTTTTGTGAATGATTTAAGTGATTGCTTTTGCAAAATTGCAAAAAATAAATTACTGTCTCGGCCTATATTAATAAGTAACCTACGCAGGTATGTGGGGGTATTGCAAGGTTTAGCAGCTACTATCAATACTCGTCTATAAGCCAATACGAAATGTAAATAAATAATAACATACATAACATACCATCACGCCTGTATTCCCCGAAGGGTTAGGCAGAGGTGCACTTAATGTACACCCACAGTTCGCCGGTATGTTTGGGTCCCATGTAATAGGGGGCGAGCCTATTGCACACCGTTCACCGGGCACAAATCCAGACTCCGAGCTGCTACTGAGAATTTCATAGAAAAACTCAATAACACTTTGCTCGACCTGGGGATCGAACCCAAGACCTCTAGCGTAGCAGTCGCGATTGGGACCACTAGACCAACGAGGCAGTCAAATAAATAAATAATCATAATAATAAATAATAATAAGTAAGGTAAACGGCCCATTACTCGTCAGTTTTAGACTTTTTCTGTGTTTACAGCTCTTCCACCTCAAAATGAGTTTACTTAGAAATTTTTGTTTTGTGCGACAGGGTAGAGAATTTATTCATCTTTCCGATAAATATATTACTATAATGAATATAAAACGATAACATAATTAAATATCTTAAGAAATCAAAAGACTACCATATGTACCAGTATTCGACACATTTGTCCTAATTATCGCCAAGATGTCCCAGTACCCGTCAATTTTCAATGCAAATTTAAACTCTATTTTATAAAACATAAGGTTCATATTATTTGAGATTTATTGACTTATATGAGAAATTTAAAGCTACATTAAGATAATGTTTATTATTAAAACAGTGTATACAGATAGTATAAATTGTTATTTTCAAATTATATTTCCTCATTTTTGTCTCTAATAAAGGGAACAAATAAGAATAAAAATAAAAGCAGTGAGTGAGTGCCAAATGAAACTTATAGTAAGATATAGGAAATATATAATTATAATTCTCAACACGTAGTCTAGTGGTCCCAAGCTGGTAACCTACGGCACACTGAAGGCAGACGAAAATACCGTTAGCTGAAGGAAGAAATAGAAAAGTTGTACTGGGATGTCATGGGTCTATCAGAAGTCCGAAGGGACACGATTGTAAACGTCGTGAACGTGATGAACTCCTTTTTCCAAAAGCCGCTTCACAGGAATTGGCCTGGATAAGCCCTGATGATTCCACAAAGAATGAGATCGACTTCATTATGACCAATAAAAATCAAAATTCAGTGATGTCTCCGTGATCGGGGAACATAGGGTAAAAGCCGGTACTGATCACCGATGGTAAGAGGCACATTGAATATAAATCTCAAAGTTGAGAGGTCTCGTCTAACGAAGTCTACTCTTCGGCCGTCTACCGCTCATATCAAAATCCTGAGAGCATTCAACTCGAACTCCAAAATCGCTTCGAGTGCCTAAAACATTGCTTTCTGTGGATGACATAAATGGTAGTTTTGTAAAAACTGTCCAAACGGTAGGGTCTAAGTTTTTTAGACCAACCGTAAAGGTAGACGAAAAATGTTTTCCGACCATACTCTTAATCTTAATGGTAGAAAGACTCGCCATGATGCGCCAGACGCCAGTCTTCTGGTAATGCTGAAGCATACCAGCAGACAGATATGGAAGTCCTTGCGTAGCAATTTTCGCACCTTTAACACGAATAGTGTTCAGGAAACGATTGAGCGAAACAAGGGCCCCAAAGTTTTCGTAAGAGCTTTGTCTATAACTTTTTTTTCCAGGGTTATCACGAATCATCTCAAGCACAGTATTGATGATTTCCAACCTCCCGAACAAGCCGGTTTCCGAAAAGGTTTTACTACCATTGATACGCTGCGGCAGATTATATAGAAGACCGATGAATATAATCAGCTAGGTATTATGCTTAGCGTTTGTGGTCTATGAGAGAGCCTTTTATTGATTTTTTATTTTAAATCCCTGTAGCGGTGCCACATTGACTATCAGTATATCGAAGTGCTTTAAAGTGCTTATACAAAAACGCCACCATGTCGGTCCGAGTACAGGAGCAGTGTATGGAAGCAGAGCGGAGCAATTCCGTTTCAGAGAAGTGGTAGATAGGGAGATAATATTTCTACCTCTGCAATGGAAGATGCGTTCAAGCTTCTAAAATAGAAAGGATTGGGCATTATCATCAATGGTGACTATGAGTGTATCACTCACCTTCGATTTGCCGACGATGTCGTAAATATGGCAGAGTTGCTCCAAGAGCTCAGCACAATGCTCAATGACCTCAACAGTCTCCCAACAGGTGGGTCTTAAAATGAACATGGGTAAGACACAAATCATCTCAAATGCCCATGTCAAGCCCATCCCACCATCCATTAGGAACTCTGTTCTTGAAGTTGTTGACGAGTATGTTTATCTGGGACAAAGCGTCAAGTTCGATAGGTTCAACTTCATAAAAGAGGTCATTCGGCGAATCGAACTTGGCTGGGCAGCGTTCGGAGAACGTCGCCTACCGCAGTGCCTTAAGACAAAAGCCTTAAACCAGTGTATGTTACCAGTGATGACGTATGGCATAGACACGTGGTCGCTCACTACGGGCCTCATAAGAAAGCTCAAGGTCTCTCAGCGAGCTCTGGAGAGAGCTATGCTTGCCATTTCTCTACGCGACCAAATCAGAACTGAGAAGATCCGTAGAAGAACCAATGTGGTGAACACAGCTTAAAAGATTAGCAAGCTTAAGTGGCAGTGGGCGGGGCACATAGCTCATAGAATGGATGACCACTGGGGCAAATAGATTCTCGAGTTGAGTCCACGCACCGGAAAGCGCAGTGTAAGACCACCTCCAACCAGATGGACAGACGGCCTGGTAAAGGTCGCTGGGAGTCATTGGATGCTGGCGGCATATAACCGGTCGTTGTGGAAGTCTATGGGGGAGGCTTTCGTTCAACAGAGGACCTCATTTGGCTGATATGATAAGGATGATAATGTGAAGAAATTTGAAGGAAAATACGAACGTAAAACACATACAACCCCACTGTCGAGTTTTGATATTAAAATTTATTTTTACTGACAACTTCCAGTTTTCAATAAACTGAAAACTTCACAGTTTACAATAAACTGTGATAAAATTAAAGTAAACCTTCAATAACGTTGCTAAGAGTCGTAGCATGCTTCACTGGTTGAAGTGGAAGTCTATGGGGGAGACCTTTGTTTATCAATACACAGATCTGAAAAATCTGTGAAAGCTGAGGGAACTGCACTACGGTACAAATTATATAAGACACTGCGGTCTTCCTGTAATCACAGACGCTGCAGTGTTCGTTTGTTCTGCAGTGTTCGATATGTTATAGTGCTTTGCCTTATAGTCGCAGCTATAGGATTTCTGGCATTCTTCACGTCTATGACAGGCTGTGACTCAGCGATACTAGCCCCTTCAAAGCGCGTCTTGCCTCATATTGTGGTGCAAACATGTTCGGGGTTATTGTCTGATCGCATGGCGAATTCCTCAAGCCAGCCGCCAGCAGCCAACAGCTCATGGAATTCAAAGATTTGTCGGTGTGGCTTATGCGCATCGGAAAGATTTTGATAATTCTCTCCCCCTTTCGACCACGGCACAGCTCTATCTAACCTGGGCATAATCTCATGTACTGCGCCGTATCCTTGGGGCAGTCCACATAACGGGCATTGATTCTCAATACACGCGAGCTATACAGGTCCTTCCCGAGACTGCCATCATGCCATGTCCCGAGAATACCTGCATCAGACTTCACGAGTAATGATATATTTAATAAATGATCGTTTGACTACGGAGGGATATGCTTAGTATTTTTCTACGTGACCGAATCAAGATCCTTAGAAGAATAAAAGTAGGCAAAAAAGGCTAGTGGGCTGACTATATAACCGAAGGAAGTAATGACCGCTGTGTCTGAAAACAGGGAAGAACGACCACTAACAAGACAACTCTGTACCTAAAGGTCGCTGGAATTGGTTGGGTGCAGGCATAATATTATCGGTACTATTGAAGATGGAGGAGGCCGTCGTTTGAACACTGCTGACAGTGGAGGACCTTTGGCAGATATGATGATTAAGGTTCTTCATAAAGCGTCGGTAGCCTAATGGCTAGGGCGTCGGACTTGCGATCATATGGTTGCCGGTTCGGACCCCACCCATTGCACTACCGACGTTAACCCACTCGTAACACAAGCATTTAGCTTAGCACGAGGGGTTAACAAGAATACTAGTAATGTGTGACCCACATTGCTAGTAAGTTTTTTCTAAAAAAAAAAGATTACAAAATCCGAGAGAGGGCAAGGCAACCCGAACATCAATCCGAAAATGTTGTGGTGGTTCTTAACCATTGGTCCCTACATAAAACATAACACATTCAACATGATTATTAACGAGAGTGTATAAAGTACCTTATCTTGTAAGTGTTAGGTCTCGCTAATTTTAATCAATTTAACAAAAGAGTAACTGTTAATTTATGTTTATACAAATGCCTATATGCCCTAATAATTTCAAAGGACCATGACGTAAGCAACCATCTCTTCTATTATTGAGGAATGTCAACCTTAAGTGCTGCCGCGATAACAAGGCGGCGGGGAGGGATTCTTGGCCAGGAGCGGGGGCTCGACTCGGTCGGGCACTCGCCCCAGGACCGTCGATTAAGACGTTTGCTTGTAATTTGTTCACTAGTCCATGGAGACTGACAGTGTATTAAAATGTTGTAAAGTCAACTGAGTTTAACTTCTCACAATATCCCAAGTAACCAGACCCTTTTGAGAATTGTAACGTCTGTAACCGCTTAGAGCTAACATATCAGAAGTGAAGTGCAACCAAAACGTAAGTACACGCCCAATTATTATAATTACTAGTTTGTGTGATGTCATATCACTAAGGATGTGATCGAAGCGAGTATCCTTGTGACGACGAGGACAAATCTCCCCGGTATGACACACGCCTTATAGGATATCATTTTATATTGATTCGTTAATTATACATATACATGTAGGTACGCTCTTGTTTTTAGTTTTGCCAGCAGTAGTAATATTGAACGTTATTCTCGAATTCAAATATAATTTATTGCAAACTAATTGGATTTACTTATGATGGTCTACTTAGTAGGTACCCTTTTAAGCAGTGTAACAATTTCCTTGAATTATTTCAAAATCAAATCATTTATTTGCCTGAAATATGGTGGATATGCGAGATGTTAAATCGAAATGTTAAATCGAGATGTTTCATCAGTTGTTAGACATTATTCACATTATATTTTATGACTAGATAGATCATGGGTAAAATTTAGCGCTAGGGTATCTTCTTTCATTTACATTATTCCAATCTTACAACTGGGAATGACGTGTGGCTGATAACCAATTGACCTGGCATGTGTTTCGGGTTCGAATCCCGGTCAGTAGCCAAAATTGAAGATCTTGACGGATTGAATAAGGTGAGTGTCTGACTGTGACTAGTACTCGTACTCTAGCACGGATGTCAAAGTACGCGTAAACGAATTTAGTAATCAACAAGGAAACTGTGTTGTAGCTTGTCGTTATAGCTCTCTTACGAGTAGATTATCGCTCCATTATCAGAGTTTGTGGGCGCCTACCAAACAGTGCGTCACCCGGTAACCCAAGCATAGCACTTGAAACCGCATTCCTTGGTTGCGGGACCCAAATGCTTACACTTAAAACAAAGGTCCCTTGTCTATTTTTAGAACTGGATGACTTCCGTCATTTGTTTGTATAATGTATCAAATGCTCCACTGTAACAAAGGAACCCTATGAAATACGTAACTGTACAACAAATAAGACATTGTTATAACGAAGGAATATCATGGATATAACGAAAGGGATTAAATGGAGGGTTAAACTTTTGTCTGCCTGCAAATACAAAACTCCCAATAGATCGCAGTCCCGATAACTGAATAGTTCTAAAGTCCTTTTGCCACGAGATTTCAGACAATCGGGATCGGCGAGCTATGACAGCTCAAAACTCCCCCCCCCGAGCCGAAGTTGACTGCGAAGTGGAAACTCCTAAGAGGAAGTCGAGATGGCAGTGAGCGGCCATCGGCTTCGGATGCAGGAGGATTGAAGCGAGAGCAAGAGCATGCTCGTCGCTGACGACCTGCGTCGAGCGTCGCATCACACCAACGAGCCGCGAGTGGACAGCAGCTGTCGTCGCAGCACATTCACGTGTCGGCGCGATGCGGAGACTGCGAGCTTCATGCGGAGCAACGTGTGGAGGGCAGTCTACGAGCTATGTGCAGAGCGACGTGCGGAGCGCGGCGCAGCACGACTGCGATGCACGGATTAACAAGGTCACGTAGCCCTTCTTTTTCGAGAAAGATTTTAATTGATATCTTTAACAACTTTAGGGAGGGTCATTGTCAACTGTGAACCAAAACGCACCACAACCACATACTTTGCGTAACCTGGATCCTTCGGCCAAAAGGCTTTAAATAAACGTGTGGTCGTATAAAAAGGTGAGTAAGATGCGTTTCGGTATACAGTTGCGATTAAAGAACCAATACTTGTCTTTCTATGTAAAAGACCCTACAAGGGGTTTGGTGGTCCAAAGATTAATACCATTCCATCAACTTTGAAAGATATAGTTATAGAGCCCGCATAACAAACTCATAGATTAATTATTATGAAAACTAAGTGTGCCTTGCAATTTCATCAGCTTTGCCCTGCTCCTAAGGGGCCATAGCGTGATATTAAGTAAACTATAACCTTTTTTTAAGAATTGCAAAGGTTTTTCATATCTGACTGGTAGTTCTAGAAACTAGCACGTTTAAACAAATAAACTTTTCGGCTCTATTATATCAGTATAGATGCGATGAGATATTACTATTAGATAATACTCCTAATAAATCATGTTAAACGTTTAGGAGCGTGACATATTTATGTAACATAGCTGTCAATACATTCTTCTACAGCAAGTCGGTCAACCGCAAATGTCGCACAGAGTTTATGTATTAATTACTATTCAAAGCAATAACGTTTATGCATCATTAAGGCCAACAACGGGTCTACCTCTTTTAAGTATATTATGTACATATAAATATAAGTACCTTTACCAATGTGATGTGGTAGCAATATGCATGATTCATGATATTAAAGATAAAACATCTTAATCAGCTTAGGCACGGATCAGATCAGGTTAGCATATTGAGTGTTACAGTATATTAGATGACAAAACTATCAATACTAGTAGTGCAGTACATAATCTAATGGGTAATAAATCTAGTTCCAAAGTTAGGTAACATAAAAATGCTAACAGTTATGTTTTGTGCACGTTACTCTCATTTGAGAATAAGCTACAGGGAGGTCGTGTATCTAACAATATTATCCCTATACTTAGGACTTCATCATACAAGCAATGTTTATGCAAACGTACCGGTCGTGCCATGCTTAAGTTTCTGTCTTTTCTATTTAGTCTAAGGTAATCTTTAATCGTTCTGAGTGAGACAACGTCGTGAGTTGACTTAGTTCTGAACCGTAAGTGAGTCTCAAGTTAGGCAGAGATTTGATAGAACGATGGTGCGCGTAGGTGGTAAAAAGTATCAGCCGTTGAAATCTTACGGCATGAAATCCGCCCCATACTCGTACAAGGTCAGTTTTAGTATGTGCTTAACACGAAACACGTGTTTAGTATTTTTAGGTAGTCTATGTACAAAATTTCAAAACTGCATCTTGAAAAATATGCAGTTGATTTGCTATCTGGTTGTCTGTCGCATGAACTTGTAGCATTGACTTTGGGCAGCTGACGGGGTTGTTTTACCCTACCCTGCATCGGCCCGCGCCTAGTGACGCTATGACCGGCAGTGACCTGTGTTGTGCACGTATGATTGCGGATAGGTACTTAGTATAGGTACTTAAAATTTTTGGGACAAAATATGACATGCTGTAAAAAAATATTGGAATTGATTCAGATACATCTTCTGAACAAACTTTATTCTGCTTTCGAATTATACTAAAAATAATGTTGTATACCAATGAATACATTAAAGTGCCTGATGCCTAAGAAGTACTAGTATTGTCTTGCATCCTCCTTGAAGGTCCTAGGACATACCAACGTCACCGAGTAAATAATAATGACATATATTGTCCCGTGGCTGGGCACGTGTCTCCTCACAGATTGAGAGGGATTAGGTTGTAGTCCTGTAATATTAATAAATGATAACATGTAATTAGCCCTTTGTTATTCAGGAAATCTAAAATTCAATTCACAATTTAAGGAGGTTCTGTAATCACGGATCACATAATAAGAATAGGCGGTGATCCCAAACTAGAAGGGCGATCTTGAGAGTCAGACTTGCATCGGCCATATCAAATACATTAAACTACATATTTTAGCAGCTTTCGTTCTGATGTCACAAAATGTAACAAACATAAGCATAAGTATATTTAATGCTGCGGCATAAGTGTCGATTAGAATATCCGCGGCGCGGGAGTTAAGTTAGCACGCCACGGCACAGTACAGAAAAATCGTCCTTCAATTAATGACTATAAGATGTTCTTAAGACTTACAAATTTTTATATTTATGAAACGATAGCTTACGCGAGTAGATAGTAGGAATCGGTGGAATTCCTTTACAGCGAAAGCAAGTCTTCTCTCAAAAGCTCGGAGTTTATTTAGGGATTGTACCGCCGAGTGTGAATGGGCTAGACCTAAAACGAATGATGTTAACGCATTGCTTCAAAATCTTGTTAGATTTTTAGAAGATCAGTGTCAGTATCCATTAGCGACGAATAGCGTCATACTTCTCAAATCATTAAGGGTTTTAGATGGTTAAAAGAAAGGCTTAACAATAAGTTCGATAAATAAACGGGAGTAAGAAGAAAGACGGAAGAAAGAAAGGAACATACATAAATAGACAGGTATCGAATAAGTATTAATAATTAAAACTATGATTTAGCTTAAAGTAGAATTAAAATAACTCAGATTCGTGAGAACAAAAAGAGGACCCTAGCTCAGCACAGGCCATGTTGCTAGATTCTCGAGCGAAATCACGGACATCGGACATCTACAGGTGATACCAAAGGGGGGCGAGGGAAGATGTCCTCGTATGTAAATTCTACCAATGTAACACTGGGCATGAGTATTGGGACTTAGAATCGAAGAGGCTTTGGAAAAACCGCAACAGCAGGTTCTTTGAGTAGGAGGTAGGTAATATGGGAGTTAACATTGAGTCAGCATATAAAAAGAAAAACAACCCGAACGCTCGCGAAGGATTAGGTGCTGCTCTCCGTTGATGGGGTACACACGGAGATCACTTTAAACCCTTGGGAAAGGAAGTCAGAATCATACCTTCCTATTTCTGGTTTCATAATATAGATTTATAAGCTTTTATTAGGTCTTAACAAAACTTAGCGAAGGCACTAGAAACATCTTCTCTAGATCCAAAAACTACAGTCGCCTCATTAGCGATCGTGTAAGCTGTTTTAACTCGCATACATTCAAGCTGTTGTGATCAAACAGAAACCATAAAATACGTTCAAAATACGAGGCTAGGCCTAAATCTAATGTATAGGTCGAGCGGTACCTTCGCACAATTTTCGGCTCCCGAAAAGCATTAATCTGCAACAATGGTAAAAGCAGCTGGACGGTATTTGGGTAACATTCAATAGTGCCTAAACAATATCATTCACAAAACCAGAGAGAGGGCACCATCACAGGTGACATTTGGAAACTCCATGAATAAACAATATGAGTATAGATGAGTGAGAATAAACTCCATGAGTATACAATCATATCCCACGTATTTATAGAGAACTTCCTACGACAATATTCAAAAACAAATTAAAGCAATGGTTGATTGTTAATTGTTTCTACGCGATTAATGAATTTTTCAATTATAAGCACAATTAATGTAAAAAAAAAAGTAACTTTCGCATGCCTACTATGGGTGAGATGTCTGTGTACCTTCCCAAAATGTAACAACAGCTTTGTAAAACCATATCTCTAGCGAATAAATGATTCTATTCTCTATTCTCTAAAGAAACGAATCCTATGCTAAGTGTCGCCACAGTCGCCACTCACGATGACGATAACTTAACTGACATGTACACGTTGAAACTAAGGCTAGTTATGTCATAGTACCCAAGCTGGGAATAATCGGGCACAGAAAGCAGACGCCTGACAACTGTCATGGCGGACCACGTGAAACTATGGATTCATGTCACCACTCTAGAAATCAATCAAAATTATGCCGCAAAACAGTTGCGATAGGTATTACAAAATATCAAGTACTAATAATACCAAATTAAAGCATGTTTTGTATTTTATTGTGTCACATTTCAAAATTGTTATGCTAGAGACTGTTTATGTACAGAATATTATTATTCATTGTTTCAGATCAAGTTCGCGAGAATTGATTGGTTCGCGACTTGATGAGATGAGGCCTCCCGACTCGCTCCACGGGTGAATTGATCGCCACGTGCTGGTGTCGCTAGGCGCTATGACTTCTACTTGGTTCTATCCATAAACTCGATTGCCTATGGATATGTACCTTGTTTGATCCATAAACTCGTTTGCCTATGGATCTTCGTGACCTCTCCATCAACTTGTTTGACCGATGGATGAACCCTCGTGACCTATCCATCAACTTGTTTGACCGATGGATACTCACGATATTGCTTTATGGGTCTCGTGACTCATCCATCAACTTGTTTGACCGATGGATGTTCACGAGATCTTGTTTTAGTCCATCAACTTGATTGACCGATGGATATTAATGATTTGTCTTTACTATTGTACTTATAGACCGTCAGTTTGTATAAAACAAAGAAATTAATGTAATCACTATTATTGTAATAAATTCTTAGCAACTGGCCAAGAATCCGAGTGTTAGGTTTCCACCTGGAGTCGTATGCGGGGACGCACACGATGTCAGGACGGACGAGTGTTAGGTCTCGCTAATTTTAATCAATTTAACAAAAGAGTAACTGTTAATTTATGTTTATACAAATGCCTATATGCCCTAATAATTTCAAAGGACCATGACGTAAGCAACCATCTCTTCTATTATTGAGGAATGTCAACCTTAAGTACTGCCGCGATAACAAGGCGGCGGGGAGGGATTCTTGGCCAGGAGCGGGGGCTCGACTCGGTCGGGCACTCGCCCCAGGACCGTCGATTAAGACGTTTGCTTGTAATTTGTTCACTAGTCCATGGAGACTGACAGTGTATTAAAATGTTGTAAAGTCAACTGAGTTTAACTTCTCACAATATCCCAAGTAACCAGACCCTTTTGAGAATTGTAACGTCTGTAACCGCTTAGAGCTAACATAAGGTTACTTTTAATTGTACTTGACCACAGTTTGCAATGGTCGTGGCGAAGGTCACGAATCCCTTAGCCATGACTATATAAGGTAAAGGCACTCAAGTATCTCACGGATCATCTGCCTCCTAATATGATTTGATGGTGAGTTGAGAGTAGGATAATTTTAACTATTTTTTTTTGTTTTACATAACAATAATAGGTAGTAGGTATCCCAAAAAATATAATTTTATATAACAATATTCACTTTTGCATTAAATAAACACAGCATGTCGATATTAGATACATTTCTCCAAACGTGTCCCAATTTCCGTCAAAAAAGTATTAATTTTGACGAGTACTGGGACGAACAGGGATTATTTAGTACCAATACATGTCAGACGCTATAATAAATACATAATAATTAAAAAATACAATTTGATGGGTTATATCGTTAGATAATTAACCTAACTATTTCATGAAATAATCACATCTATCAAAAGGGTCGACCAAACCTGTAAGATATGTAACCAAACACGGTAAGCCGAACCTCACATTCAGTAGCTGAATTTCCAAAAAAGTACAAAATTTGGTGATGCTCACCTTTGATGAGTTCCTACACTGACACCATTGCAGTTAAACTTTAGCTTTGTTGTTTTAATTATAGAATATATTATTCTTAGTATTAAAAGACATTGGTAGTATTAAAATACGGGCCTTTTTATAAAATCTGACGAGTATTGGGACACTGTCGAAATTACGTACGTTTACCTTAAATAAATAATCTTAGAAAAATAATGGTTTTATTGTATACCTATGTGCCAATTGAATCCCCATGTTACCGTAAATCCTGCTCATCTGCAGTTCTTATAAAATATTATGTACCTATGTGCTTGGATCACTTTGTATATCCGAGCAGTGAAGTAGAGACACGTCTAGCTTAGAATTGGTTCGAAGGACCAATACCTACCTCCGTTTAGTCCTTTCACTCTTGCTGCTGGAATTTAATTAAATATTAATCAAATGATTATTGCGATTCGTATCGTATAGTAATAAAATCATTTAAACTTAATTATAAATATCAAACACACTGTAACTGTATGAAAAGCGCCATCTATGCCCATATTCTTCAACTAACAAATGAGGAAGGTATTTTGCTAGTACACCAATGTCACTAAGATAGGTACTGGTTTTTGCTGCAGACAATAGGTAGCGCTAAATTAAGTTAGGAAATTATTCTCACAATAAAAAAGAACCCTTTTCTAAGGATCGGAATAAATAAATCAGGTGGCAGATTCGAACATTTTAAAACTACGGTAGGTTGAAAATGTTTGGATTAGCTTTTATCACAATAAGAAAAGAGTATTACATTGAAAATAATAAATTTAGCCACCACCACTCTCTCATAGCTGGACACGAAACCCCTATCAGTTTAAAGCGGTCGTACTCAACCCTTTTTCAAAGGGACCACAAACACGTGTTGGTTGTGGTGTCGCGGACCGCAAAAATATATGGTAAATAGTTTAGAATAAAGTAACACCAGAGGTATAAAGGTATAAAGCTAGAATCCACCAAACTAGTTTATAAATATTTACTCCTCTAAATATGTTTCATGATATTTTCATCTTTAAAGCAATGTTTTTCAATAACTGACTGAGCCCACATAGATTTCAAAACTCAATACCAAAATCATTTCCTCCAGACCCTAAAGTACTCAAGAGTACTTACTAATAAACAAAACATACATGACACACAAGTCACCACGCCCGTCACGAAACACTGACACAAAATAAATTATTCTTAATCAGCTGTTCTAACGAGGCGTCAAACCTTTTCTATTATCTCATTCAATGCGGACAATGCCGTGAGATAACTGTAAGTAACCGCTTTTGTAACCATTCGTTTAAGACCTTGATCTAAACTTTAAACTCCTTTTAGCCGTTTCTAACTCGTAAATGCCGAGATAAGAACAAAAACAAGCTTTATCCTTGTATAAAATCTTAGAGATTACAATCCGCCAAAAACTAAGCTATATAAGGATTTCTTAATGAACCACATGTTGCTGACAGCTATTAATTCTTTCTATTTACAGGGTCTAATAGCTTGAAAGTCCTTAATAAGTATTCGGATAAAGCCGTAACTAAGGACCAAACATGCGCCAAAATTTCGAAAGTAAAATTAAATATAAATAACACGGATCACACAAATATAATCTTATCTTCTTCCACTACAATAAATAAAGTAAGTAACTATCAGAGGCAATGTAGTATATGACAGCGTTTTCCTATATGTAGGCACTTGTTCCAATAATTTTACATAGATACATCCATGCACTGCAGGTACCTGACAAACTATTACTTACACCTTTTGGTTTATTATTATTGCATTTTACAAGGATACCTACTCAGACATTAGTTAAAAATATAATTATCTGTGCATATCTATAATCTAAATAATGTAGGTACCTAATTAATGTTTTCAAAATAAATTAATCAGACTGCATATTTCAGCATCAAATAGTCTTATTAAAGTGAAATCCTTGTATTATTTACAGAAAAACAAGAATACAACTCATTTTTTTTACATAGGTACATAATATACCATCACCCCTGTATTCTCCGAAGTGCAAGGCGGATGTCTACTTATGTACTCCGCCAGTATGTTTTCGTCCCATGAAGTGGGTCCCATGGCTGAGCCTATTGCCATAAATCGGGCACAAATCAAGACTCTGAGCTGCTACTAAGAATTTTATAATAAAACCCGATAACACTGCTCAGCCCGTGGATCGAACCCAGGACATCTAGCGTAGCAGTCGCGCTTAGGACCACTAGACTAATGAGGCAGTCAAATATTTTTTTGAGATATAATTTACGTACAAAGTAACTTAATTTGAAAGCTAAGAGATATTGTTATAACTAAGATCAGCGCAACACATAGGCCGTACTTATACTGATTACACATACCACAACCTTACACCAAATTGTCTCAATGGGCCCTAATTATAGAAAGATATCGAAGCTTATCAGTTTGCACAGTGGAACAAAGCACAGCCGTTGCATTCGCTGGCAAGGACATGTACAAAGATACAAAAACACTAGAACTGACGCTATTGTGTCAAAAATTTTGACACCTTTCTGTCAACTTATCAAGACACAGATGTTGAAAGAGGAGAATTATATCTTTCGTCAATGCTTCAATTGGAAGTGCCAGTGAATTAGTGAAGTCTGTCATCTTTATGTCGGTAAATTTTTTTCATATTATTATTTTCTGTTCTGTACAAATTCTTGAGCCGAAAAACCCGCCCTGCCTCATTGAATAATACCTAATAATAATGATAAGGGTGAAAGTAGAAGGTCGCGTCTTGACATAAACTAATCTCAAGCGCTCACGCGAATAGAATCTGCAAACAGCAATACAAACACACTATAATCATCGTAAATAGGTAGGTATTTTATTAAAATCGGTCACGGCCAACTTGTTAGATGTCTGCAATCAATTCACTATACAATTTCATATTTTAATATGCATAGCCTTTGAGTTATTGAACGTGTCGAATTTATCTTGTTCATTCATAAAAAGAATGTTAGGAGATTAGTTATAATACTTGGGAAACTTTAAGTATAAGCCATACACCTTCCATCATTCATCATTTTGCTTGTGACTCTATAAGTTACTCAATAAACAAATACGCTGATGGGAGCTGGTTCTCTAATCAATTGGATACTAAGTAACGTTGCCTGAGAAAATTCTGCAAAAGATACATTATTATTACGATCCTAGACTCTTCTTATTGTTAAAATGTTTGAAGTTTTGTAAGAAGAATGCATGAGAATGATTAAATACTTAATGTGGCTTCGGCCGTTCTATTTAAGGTATAAAATAAATAAATAATAAATAAATATATTACCCTAGTAAGTATAGGTGACCAATAAGTACATTTTAAATCTTTGCAGGAAGGGTTCTGCCCATTTTGTGGGGTAAATAGTATTGTCACACGTGCAATTTATCATACATTTTACCTGTTAATTTCTTAAGATGATTGTGCTCAGTCGATTATCTCATCAAAGTAAACAATAAATGCACGCAATGTCACTTCCATACACCGTGTAGTTCGTTGTCCGTAACCAAGGTGCGCGCGCGCAACCACTGCGCCGCCACTCCACCACCACTCGCCGAAGCGCGCGCAACATGGCAACCCAGCTTCTCACACTGCTCGTAAGTATTCCTTAATATTTCATTAGCATTTTATTACTTAAACGTTTATCTGTTACATAATATTTATGTTTTTACGCTGTCGGTTAAACGGTTCGGTGGCAGAGAACCCACTGCTTACATAGAAATACCACGCTGATATTGGCAATGGGTTCGATTCTGTGGTAATGGAATTGAATGGGAATGTCTAAGAGTACATCAATTACCCTCAGCAATGTGCACTTGGATGGATTTTTGGTATCAGTTAGGCTCTGGGTCTTTAGTTAACGATCAATCAAATTTGAGATGGTGCAATTGTCATTAACGACGTAAGTTAGCAAGCATGGTTCGTCAATACCTGCTGACTAATCGACTTGAAAAAAGCCACATAGTTTTCGGTAATTTGCTACATATGGCTTACCAAGCTATTGACCAGCTCGATATTTTTTGAGTATACCTACCATGTTTTTACCAAAAAAATACGCTGTTTCAAATATCACAAATAAGAATTTCCACTTTGTAATAGGTGTTGAATAATGTTGTTTTTGTTTACGAATGTGTTTTTGTTTCGTTGTACCTATGACATTTGAAAAACAAAACAATAGCTAAACAACGTGTATTAATAGGACAAATAATGACCCCCAGTGCTTATGTTAACGTGATTGATATTGTTTTTTTGCTGCAAGTTTTTGTTACTTTAACCATTTGAACGTATCATGGTGACTAATAATGTTCCCACAGCCCAACGTCATTTGCATAATCGGTTTCAAATAAGTTAGAAAGATAGGCAGTTATCTAGAACCAGCCGAACACGTGCAATGATCTAGATTGCCAATTACGAAGCAATCATGCGTCGCCCTTAGCATACGCTTATGCATTACCGCACTCATTAAACATATCTACATATAAGGACCAAATTCTATGAACTTCCATATTCCTTACGTACTGCGTTTGTATATACCCAGGAAAAAACAAAACCATTGTTTTATCCTGGGTACCTATATACAAACGCCGAAGTGGGTTGTTTATGTAATAGGGAGCGAGCCTACCGCCATTAATCGGGTACAAATCCAAACACCATGCAGTGAATTTATAAACAGAAAAATCCAGCAAAGCTTCCGACCTGGGACATCGAATACTAAATGTTTGGTTATAGCACTTGAGATACAAGGTAATATGCCTCCTCAAAATGGTAATAATCTACGCCATCTTTTAGGTGTTGAATAACAATAACAATCATATACAATCACGGCTGTATTGCCCGTTGGTATAGGCAGCAGTGGGAACAAAAAAAGAAACATACCAGTGTACTTACCTACCACAATGTTTAGACCCTAATAGTAGAAGGTGAGCGCTGAGCGTATTGCCATTATCCGGGCTTTTTTTTAATTCCGAGCTATGCTGATAATGTAATAGAAAAAATCTATAACACTTTGCCCGATCTGGGAATCTAACCTAGGACTGCCTCTACGACGACTAGATTAATGAGGCAATCTAAGCAATATCAGAATTAAAATTGTGCAATTCATTCAACATTTAACGATAAGTACTCTTAATGCTATTTTAACAGTTCAACGTCGTTAGCCAATTTCAATGTCATATAATTGAAGATCTTCAATACTATTTCCAGTTTTGTATTAGTATTAGGTATTGTATTGTAATTGGAATTGGATTGAAATTGAAATACAGTTAAAAAAGGCGTGATGGTATGATTCGCAACGTGCAAAATAGCGTTAAACATAAAACGAAACAATTATAATTTTGTCGTCACATTACCTCGTATCAGTTTCCCCTTTTTTTGGATTTAGGTATAAATGTGAGTTTAAATATTCAAATGTTCATAGGACCCTTATAAAAGCGAGACATCCATATCTTGCTGTTATGTATAAACTCGCTTCATTGCTGACTTTTCACTTCAAGCACCAAATAATTACGTCATTAGTAAGCTAACAATAAAGGTACAAAATTATGATCGTGTTCTCATAGTGTGTGCGAGAATTATTTGAATTTTAACTTTATGTCATAGGTCTTAGAAGTAATATAACGCTTATCGATTAAATTCAAGCACTGCACCAATAAAAGGTTAAACTTTCTGGGCATCATTCCAACTGGCAGCGAAAGTAAAAGGTACTTAATACGAACATTTTGAAGTCTATAACTCTCTCAGGGATCTGTCATGTAATGTATCGTAAATGATGTTGCATAATACTAAAGCATGACTTAAATGTTAACAACAGAATACAAAAAAATCTCCTAAATGTAATATATACTCGATCGACTTTTGATTGGCTAATAAAAATTCATACACAGATGAATCACTCAACTTGTGAGCCTCGTGCATTATATATAAGACATGCTGTGTTTATGCTCTTTGGACCATTTTCCAGCTGCATAAAGTGATAATGTTTTTCGCGTGTAGGAACGTGGTCTAGCCAATCCGTAGTCGTGATTCAAATTAAGAATTGAAACAATCTTAATCATGTTTCTGTAACAACACTCTATTTTTCAATTTGTTATGTACTAGGTATATTTATAATGTCACTTGAGTTAAAAATCTCGTAGAGAAATACAGAATAACACAGAATTTCCAACAAAAAAAAAACATAGAGCGGTTTGTTTTCTTATCATATCAGCCTATTGCCGTCAACTACTGAACAGGCCTCCCCCTCAAAAAGCGCCAACCATCCCGTTTTTCTTATAAAGAACATAAATTCTAGGACCTTATATTGTTCCATTTTAGGATTGAATTCCAGCAGTTTTTGATTTATGTAGTTATCTGGACCTATTATCTGTTGGCAGACTGTCTATTATTTGTTTCCACACAGACAAAGAACAAAGTGAACAAGGATTTAAATCGTAAACACTCTGCAATTTGTTAGCGAGCCCGTTATCTCATCACAGGATTTGAAAAATCCTTGTTTTTCATTAATTAGGTATCAAACATGAGGAAGCTTGGACGGTCACTTCAAAATAACTAAGAACTTATCTAAATTAACCAATTAAGATGCTAAAATCTGGAACCGTGAAAAATTAATTAATATCAAAGCGACGGTGATGGTTCAAACTAAGATTTGCTGAAACTTTTATAATAATTTTACACAATGTACCTAATTATCACATATAATTTAGTTAATTTTCAGTTAGTCTACTTTCCCGTCTATTGTGGTGGATTTAAAAAAAAACTCTTACATTACAAACGTTGTCCTGACAATAACATAATTATCCGGCAATTGACTTTTATAGCTATCTCTAATGACTAAAATAATCTGCAATTAAGTACAAAACTTATACCTCAGATCAAATAAAAAATTAAGATGGAACTTTGCGAACAAAGAAATGAGGCCGACTAAAACTACGCCTAACGGTGTACAACACACAATTACACGCTCACACGTATACCGAAACTACGCCTTATCTTGCCAGTCGACCTATCGAGGTATCGAAAGTAACTTTTTATTTGATCTGAGACTTATACACACATTTTTATTACAGAATAAACCCATTTAGTTGGGTCATGCAGTAGGTATCAAGGACCAGAATGCACAAAGCTGAAGCGCTATTAGGGTAATCGTCACACTTGACAATATGATTGCGAAAGCATACATGACATGTTGAATCCAATTGAATTCTACCTACAGTTTGTTCGAAATAAGTAAGCCGATCGGAAGTTAGCCGTTCCGAACTACCACGGTGATAAAATCATTTAATTAAGTGTTTAATATCGAAATAAGTAAACAAAATAATTAGAAAGGTGAAACATATACGACTCTAATTATCTTTACACCGACTCTTTCTATAAAAATTTACCACTTCTAAACCACTTGCAGACAACTTCCGATCGGCTTACTTATTTCGAACAAACTGTACTTACCATTCTTTTAGATATAGCTATAGACTACAACTTCAAATAACGAATGAATTCGGATATTGATATTTTAATACTCGTATTGGTACCGGTACTCATTTAAAATTCATGTTTTACAAAGTTTTTATTGGGCTAGTAATTTCCATATAAGTTAATTAAAGTAAAATCTGTAAGGGGTTGCGACTATGCAATTTTGGAGTCATAAACCCCATGGCCCTGATTATAAAAACAAGAAGGCTAGTACGGTTTCAGTTTGACATACGATAAAACCATTAAGGAATTTCCGCATTACAAAAAATTTATTAAATTATTACACAAAAATAAAATAAAATTCATCCGTGCATAACAACGCAGAGAACTTCTTCATGAAATGATTCAAATTTTCAAGTTTAGTACTTAATGTATGAGCATCAAAGAGGATAATACTAATAAAATATTCTATGCACTCCATTCCATCATATAAGGATAATGCCCTATATATAAAGCCTCTTTGCAATACCTAGAAGAAACTGAGGGCTTTTAGATTCAGTTGTGCGTGCGTTTCGACGCCGGCGCAGGGTCGTTGGCCCCGAGCTGCATGAGAATGCACAATGATGTACCAACCTCGTTGCAAATGTCACACCATTTATCTTTCTTTTACTACAAAACTTATTGTTTTCCTTATTTCTGTTGTATTATAAGATAATATTTTTAGGGTTAGCACGTTTTTCACAGATATTGTAGTGATGACTTATTTGAGTGTCTTTAAGCCCTATTAAATCTATGTTTTATCATAGAATACACTATTATATCCCATTGTGTAATCTGGTATATCAATATGAAACGGCGAAAGCTATGGAAAGGCCAGAAAGTAAAGTACATTCGGTTACGGCGATATAAGATCAACAGTTCAGTTTGTACTGCACCGAACTAAGTATGTATTAGCGACAGTAGGAAACATTTTTGATGCGATTTCTCTCGAAAGAAATAAAAATAGAACGTACCGAAAATACCGAGAATCCGTTAATATGACTCATTCTCATTGGTTCTCGAGAATTGCAATTTCAAAACTTATTGGGTTGTCTTTCTTAACGTATCGAGACACTAGACTCGGAGAGCATGTAAATCCGTCGGTCCCGGTTGTCATATAGGTATGATGAAAGTGTTTTGTGTAAAATATTAAAATTCGATTCGAAATTATAAGGCGACCCCAACATAGATTGGAAAAACTAGAAGGATTATTATATGGTACCAACTTATTCAAATTATGATAAAGCTATTTATTAGTAAGTACCTACTTACTATAATAGGCACTTATATATTAATATCCTGTGCATAATTAAATGCATTTTGTTCATAACACGATCTAGGTACAGTCTAAAGTCCTCAATGTCAGCCCTTGAACTTTAAAAAGTGGAATTCTTAGTACGAACTTTCCTTACTTCTCAAACATAATTCGATTAAGTAGTAAACAAATTAATACACATGCCATATTCATACTTAACATTAAAGGTCACAATATTTGAGACTCGCAAAAACAACGGAAATCTATTGTGTGTACTTACATAATGAATAAATAATCAATTGGCTAATTCGTCAACTTTGTTGGGAGCCAGTTTTTTTTTACGTTTCATTTCTTGGACCTTGTATCTGGGCGTGGTCAAGGCGCAGGCGGCGGCGGCGGCATGGCATTGTGATTGACTTCGATTTCCGGATAGCAAGCGGACACGACGGGGGCGCGCGAGCCATTATTCTATCGTATATTGTAATGACGACCATGACATGTAATTGAGTGCTTTTAAGGTGAAATAATTATTTGTGATACGGCTAACTCGTAATTTGTGCAAATATTATGAAATTGACGTTTTAATGTACTTCTTCTACTTAATATTCAAGCAAGCACCATGTCAGGGTGCTTTAAATCAATAAAAACTGTTGTCCACAGTAAAGCATTTTTAGTGCTAAATACACACTGTGGATAGTCTACTTAACGTCAATTACATAATATTTGCTCAAATTACGAGTTAGCCGTATCACATCATTACAATATACGATAGAATAATAGTTCGCGCGCCCCCGTCGGGTAGGCAGAAACTATGGATTGCCACTTGCTACGACTCAACTGTAAAAACTGTTGTCAGTGCTAAATACACACTGTGGATTTTAGACTATACACAGTGTGTATTTAGCACTAAAAATGATTTACTGTGGACAACAGTGTTTATGTATTAAAAGCAGCCTAACTTGCTGCTTGCTACTAGTGTCAATTTGCCATACCTACAATATTTGTTGGTGAGGTAAGCTCACACACAGCAAGTTTACCAGTAATTAGTTCCTTGACATTAACAATGAAATAAAAAAGACATGAGGCACGTTAAATGCAAATAATATTTACAGGTAATTAAACCAGCTTATCTATTAATTTGAATACACCCTTGACTTTAGTTTTAAGTAACATAATTTGATTTTGAAGTGGGTACAGTGTCGACTGTCGAATAAACAACACAAGTAACAAAGACAACAGTTCAGATCAAACGAATGATATAACTATCTGTATCACAGCGTCATAATTATAACGTAGGGTTGGCAACTTCACTGTCTGACAAGATATTATTTTTCATAAAGAATAAACACAATACACAAACTGTTTTATGAATTAATGACTTTTATGATGATGGAAATCATAATTTAATTTCGTTATAAAGCAGCACTCCAGTTTCTCTTTTCTGGTGATTATTACAGGAATAGGTAAACTATATGACTACGACGTTAGTCTAGTGGTCCCAATCGCGACTCCTATGCTAGAGGTATTGGGTTCGATCCCCATGTCGAGCAAAGTGTTATTGGGTTTTTCTATGAAATTCTCAGTAGCAGCTCGGAGTCTGGATTTGTGCCCGGTGAATGACAATATGAAATGAAATGATATTTATTTCTGTAAATAGATCTTTTAAGACACTTTTACAAGTCGTTTTTTTTCATATTTTTTTTTTAACTAGATGGCGTCGACGTTTCCTATCTGACGACCTCTGAGAAGAAACGTCGAAACAAACTCAGAGAATCATGGTCTCTTTTAAAGTCCAGACAATAGTTATATTATATGCGAGTTCAATGTAGGGCACTGGCAATAGGCTCGCCCCCTATTACATGGAACCTAAACATACCGGCGAACTGTGGGTATACATTAAGTACACCTCTGCCTAACCCTTTGGGGAATACAGGCGTGATGGTATGTTATGTTAGGTAAACTATATCTTCTGCATTTTGTAGCCTAATAGTGGTCTGCGTTTTCTTTCGTAACGCTAGAAGAGAAAATAAATATAATAATATTATAAATTTTTTTTTTACTTGGAATTACAAAATTTTCAATAATTTTTGTTTAATTATTCGGTTGTTATTGTAGTATTTAAATTTTATGTATTTCCTTAATTACCACAAATTCAAGATTCATAGACGCGACCTTCATTGAACAATGCATTTATATAAACAAAATAAGATTTCAAAATTGAAAAGATTTTTCCGTGTTCTTCGTGCATAAAGTTATTGTGTGACTTTTATTAGGTACTGGTATAACTTTATTAATATTTTTCACTAGTGGCAACCCTATAAATCCTCGACGTTGTATGTGGCTTGCGCAAGAGTCACGCATCGTGTATGAGAAATATCAAATTACGAGGGGTGTGGGCACCATTAATGTACTGAGCTCTAAATCTTAAATGCACGTGCAGGAATTATTGATATCGAACTATAATTATTATATACGCGATAACCCATTGTTCTCAATCCCTAGGGAATTTCTAAATACCCAACCTATCGTAGTGCATAGGTAGCTACGTTATTTGTGGAACTCCTGTCCCGTGCAAAATTTGTGCTTCCAGAATTATCGGTCTAAGGTGTGCCTACTCTGTCACTCAGTGTTAAGAGTTTTATTAAGTAAATAGATGTGAAGGAAAGAAACAACACAAATACGAGTCTGGCTCGTGCACCGGAGCTTCTGTACAAACATACCTATATGTAAATGGTTTATCCATCAAGCGAGTTTAGTCGCGCAGATATTTGTCGATTTGTCGAGTATGTCGAGAGGGGCTCGTAGCTAAGTTATGACTACGCTGACGCCGCGGTCAGTCTGCAGATGGATGACCATTCTTTACCTAAAAAGAGGATATTTATGAACTACGAAGTGCATAGATCAGGGATGGCTTTTGGCCATGGGCATTTTTTTATAAAAATGTTTGATGAGGTCGCAAATTGTGTGTGAATCCTGATCAGGCCGCGGAGTGTTCCGTGATTTTTGTGCGAGTTCTGCATATACTTAATATGTCAGTCGCGCAATCTGTTTTCTCTGTCTTTCTTCTACTGCCAGGCGACTGGTGGAAAAGAAATATGGTTCGATTAGTGTTATCTACATTCTTAAGACCTGTGCCAAAAATATTTTGTAACGTGCCTACAATAGAACGCATGCCATTGGCTAGCCATCTTTGGCGTAGATAATTGATATTAAAATAATGCAACAAAACATAGGCAATTATCTGTACGACGATTATAATAATGTTATAGTTGTCTACGGTCTCGTTATCCTTATTTGAGTGTATGTTAATTTATATAAAAGGCAATGGGTTATAAATGCTAAAGTAAATGATCAAGAATCTTAAGCTCGTCGATATTCTGTCGACCATCGATCTTAAGATTTTAGTTTTGGCTTATCTGAATAAAATATGCACATAGTCTATGCCCAGACACAGGGGTGGTGTAGGGAGTACCAAAATGAATCATTTGGAGACTACTTCGCCGAGAAATATGCTGATTTATGGAAATTGAAGAAGTTACAATTATGTTTTTTTTTGTGTAAAATAAAGAATAATCTATCTATCTATGGAACATATGTGCGTTCGTGTGCGTGATGTTGAACAAATTAATATGGCCGCGGTCGTGCATTTCACTACGGGTGGGGCCCTCTGCCCCGCTCGATAATGCACCAATCGTCCACGACGCCGCCGTTCTATTTTGTTTAACTTGTTCTTCAACATACATTGATGTTTACTCTTATGTGTCTTTCTGTTATGTGGAATGCCTCATTAATCTTGTGGTCCCAACCACGGTTGTTCAGCGTGAGTTCCAGGGTTCTGGTCGGGTAAAGCGTTATTGGATTGTTTAAGAAATTCTCAGTAGCTTCACAGTTTGGATTTTGCTGGTTATATGTATATTAAAATATAAGGCCCTTATTACATACATGGCAAACCGCATTTTGTTGCCTCTGGGCGTATCAAGTATATGACTGTAAGGTACACCAAAACTACGCCTTATCTTGTCAGTCGAGTTTTCGATAGCTCGATAGCTCGACTGACAAGATAAGACGTAGTTAAATAATACATGTGTGCGTGTATTGTGTGTTGTACACGGCAAGGCGTAGTTTTAGCCGGCCTCACTTTTTCACCTCACTTCGCAAAGTCCCATCTTAACTTTTTATTTGATCTGAGTACAAATATTACATAAAATAATAACATTACGTTACATTTGGCGTGTTATTATGTTTATACTTTATATCATTTGGGTTACTTCAACTACAACATTTAAATTAATATTGGAGAGATAATGTTAATAGTCAGTACTTAAAGTGCAACAAAATATTTAGCCTCAATGTAGACCAGCTTATCTACAGAAATGTTTCCTTTTCCTAGACTAGACTGACAAATTCACCTTGGTATCCCAAACAGAAAAAAAATTAGAACGGCACTGTAATTATTATTTTATAATCTAGCTATGAGTCTTAAGTAGGTAGGTACCTACAATTAAATACTGATAAGAAATTCGTTTGAGGTGTAGTTACCAAACACACATATTGAATACATATAACATATATATCTTTCCACCCGCGGCTTCGCCCGCGTGTAGTGTCCGTTTCTTGTTACATGTTTAATTTTACGGGATAATACCTATATAGCCTATGTCACTCAGGAATGATTTAGTTTTCTACTGAAATTTTATTATTTTTTCTTGCCGTAAGATCCTCTTACAAAGTAATAGAAAATTTTAAAAAAATAACGAATGATATCGAGACAGCCAAGTGACCAAGGCAAATAGGGAGAGATAGAACAGTTTCACAAACGATTTAATACACTTAAATTATGACAGTCTTATACTGGAACAAAAAATTTAACATTTTATTAGACAGTGCTTATTTTTTATTATATTTTAGCACTAAATATTGTGAAAATATCTTCACAAAGATATAAATTTTCTAATAAAAGAAAATTTCTAGTGAAAGAAAATATCGATCTCAGGCAGGGTTTGCCAACTAAGCTACCGAGACCACTGCCTGTGATGTCGAATTCCTCTTCCATATTTTACGTCTTCAGGCTATGTTAGCAACATCTATTGAAGACATTACTATGTCTTTCAACCAACACGACTTCCTTTACAGGTAGTTCAATGTCGAACGATGTTGCCTTACCGTATTTTATTGCTTATTTTTATTATATTTTTCACTAGAAATTTTCTTTCTTCTCGTGATTGTTCACTTATAGGAAAACACAACATATCTAATAACAGAAAATATCGAGAATTATGATGAGTTAAGGCAAAGAAAGAAACCTAAACTACAGTTCAAAATAAGTCCTAAGAGATCATCGAAAGAAACTATTGACCGAAAATCAATCCAAACTCCTCTGCCCAAGAATGTAATAGAAAAACTTAATTAAACTTTGCTATTCCTAGGAATTGAACGCGGAACCTTACCCACAGCAGTCGTGGGCAATTAAAGCAATGAGGCATTTGCACAATACTCAGATGACAAAAAATATAAACATTATATTTGTTGCATTGGTGTTTTTACAAGTGTTTTAAATTAACATTTGGCTAGCTTTATGAACTCTCGATATATCTATTTATTTCGGTACATAAAAACTAGTATCTAACAGGTGAACGGACCAATGCGAGTCTATATATGAAAGTGCTGTGTACTTACATGAATCATTAATACAGTTTTCAAGGTAATACATAATTGCTCTCTTTGCAGTCGGCACTTAATGTAATTCATAAACTGGTTTCCGATATAATGTAAAGAAAATTGCAGCCTGGACTTAAGTAACTGCGTAAAAATGTCCGCGTGGTATGTAATATTGTATCTACATAATTAAAGTACTTGTACACTACCTACTCTATTCTCTATTTCTTGAAAATAGGAGGAGGTTCTATGTTCGACTGTAGGTATGTATTTTTTTAAGTATGTTTACCATTTTCTCCATCAATTGTGAACCGATTTGAATACGAAAATATTTATGTTTGTTTGAAAGGGAATTATTAGAATTTATACTCTCAGGGTAGTCCCATTTACCTACATATGGTGAAGAAATGATTCAAAATTTTGAACTTAAATAATGAGTATCTTGGTACATTTTTTTTTATAATCCTAGCCTAAGAGCTGCCTTTGTAGTTGATCCCGATAGTATGGGCTCGGAAGTTCTTCGATTTGGTTGAGTCATCTATAACCACATTGAAGTCACAACAGAGAAACAAAATAGCAAAACCCCGCCCCGGCTCGTACCGCCATTACTGAAGTAGGGAAACAATGTAATCTATACTCATATAGATACTTATAATTATATAAAGAGGAAAGATTTGTTTGTAATCGATGAACTCTGAAAACACTGAACCGTTTTTAATAATTCTTACACTTTTAGAAAGCTACATTATTCATAACATAACATACCATCACGCCTGTATTCCCCGAAGGGTTAGGCAGAGATGTACTTAATGTACACCCACAGTTCGCCGGTATGTTTAGGTACCATGTAATAGGGGGCGAGCCTATTGCCATTCACCGGGCACAAATCCAGACTCCGAGCTGCTACTGAGAATTCCATAGAAAAACCCAATAACACTTTGCTCGACCTGGGGATCGAACCCAAGACCTCTAGCGTAGCAGTCGCGATTGGGACCACTAGACAAATGAGGCAGTCCTACATTATTCGCAAGTAACATAAGCTATTTATTATTCCGTAGGATAACTATAATCCTATGCAGGCGATGCCGCAGGCAACTATCTAGTCTAATAATAAATATAATAAACTTTATTATTTATTAAAATAATAAGACTTCCTTCGTCAATGATTTCAGTTGAGTGCTCTCTGGTTGTGTACAACAGCCGTTCCCGCCCCCGCTCCAGAGCCCGGCCGCATCCCGAAGGTGTACAATGCCCTGATTACGTCGAACCAGAACTTGGAGCCCAGCAAGGCGTACCCAGTATACCAGCCCGTGCTACACGACGCTTTCGCATTTTCATACCAGCCGGCCATATTCTACGGAGGTGATTTACTTGGCAATGTAAGTGGGTATACTATTACTTTTTTGTATACTTACTTACCTTATTTTTACAACTAATGCAGATGAGTAGGCGGCCCACCTGATGGTTAATGCCGAAGACAATACAACCACTACTTATCGTTAGGGAAAAGGGAAGGTATGGAGAAGGAAGTTGGTGTGAACTGATCCTAAGTGGCTGCGTAGTAGGTAGTGAATTTCTCAAAAATCTGCGGAGTGAATGCTTTGTCAGTAATGCCAAAGAAAATAAGCTATGGTTCTGATAGTGCTATATCCGTGGATTGTTACGGAGTTCAGTTTTAAATAATTTACTTTTGTCTTTTATTTTAATTTCAGGGTTTACTGTCTGCACCAATTTTACCATCGAAGGCTCAGCCATCTGAAGCGACTCCCAGCTCGACGCCTGAGCCGCCTGTGACTGCCAAACTATCAGGTTCCTCTACGGAAGCTCCAGCTACAACTCCTGAGGCTGCCAAGCCCGAATCAGACAGTAGCGTCTCCACCCCGGCTCCTCCGCCACCCAACACGCAATCGCCTATACCTCTGAATGAATTCGGCCTCCCAACCCAAGTATTACCCCTAGGACACATAGACTCATTATACAATGCTCTACCACAATTTAATCCTTTCAGCTACAGATATCCAGGCGTAAGATTCTATGATCCCTACGATCCATTCGGTTTTAACCCCTACGCAAGCCTGCCAATTTACCGTCCTTTAACGAACTTCCTGGGGCATAGTCTTTCTGTAGTTGCTGATAAACCAGCTAGTAATGCTCCGGCTCCCGCTGAACCCTCTACTCAAACCCTACCGCCTGAACCTAGTGATCTCAACATTTTGAACTATTCATCGAAGGACCCTGCCATACCTAATGTCCCGCCACCTCCCCTCCCTCAAGGTGGTCTCAAGACGGATAAAGCGGAGTAGGTAGTTGTTATTAATGTAAATTATGTGTATGGTGGAATTAGTCTACATTACCTGTTATCGAGACAAAAATACAACGTTCCTGTTGATTAATTTATTGTCCAATCTATCTTTTTCTATTAATAAGCGTGGAAGAAATATAAATCCCATTCAATCCCATCCTGCATTTCCACCGGGATGAACCAATCATAGAAAAAATAATCATGTTTTTCCCCTAAATAGTTGTATAGTACGCGAAAAATACATACATTAAATTTATAAGCCTGATATCTAACCATATCGCCGGATGAAGAAGTCGCCTTTATATACACGCAGTTTGGTACAGTTGTACAATTAATGTTACCCTGAAATAAATAAATTACTTATTATTTTACCTTGTATACCTATTTACCTACCTTTGCAATATACTAAATAATTGAAACGGCAGTGAGGTAAAGCTGATGAATATGGATAAACTAGTAAAGAAACTACTATTTAACTAAAACTTTCGTAATTCATAGTCTAACGTGGGGTCATTAAGAAAAGGACACAGAACATAATAAAATATTATATATATTATTAACATACGCCCGTATTCCCGATGGTTTAGGTATCGTATTTCCTTGACCGGTATGTTTAGGTGCCATGTAATAGGGGCAAGCCTATTGCTATTAACCGAGCACAAATCTAAACTCCAAGCTGCTATGTCCAGTAAATTTAACAACTCAATTTGGTTTTGGTTTGCCAGGTTATTGGCTGGTTGAGCCAGGGAATACATACAAGCGTTAGCGTAGAGTTCTATAAGAAGAGAGAGTTAAAAACTTAAAAACACGCAATTATAAAGAGTTATTACCCGAATCAGGAGTTTTCCTTTAATATCGTCATACTCAAAATGTTCGTGCGCCATTAGATTTTTTCTTTCTGTCGCACATTTCCCAAAGTAATATTCAGTGTGGACATTACCTAAAACCAAAGTTTTTAGTCGGTACGAGTCTGAAATACCTTGCCATCACCGCATGTTTATTCCAAGTTATTCTCCACAGAAAAACCCTTTTTTTTATTAAGCCATTTTCGTCCCACTGCAGGGCAAAGGCCTACCTACTCTCCTTCCACTCCTCTCGATTCATAGCTTTTTGCGGCCAATCCTTCCAATAAAGGTCTAGTTCGTCCCGTCATTCCTTCTGGGCCTTCCGCGACGTAGTCTGGCGTTTTACAATACATTATATGGTGGGGTGAGTTGGACTCCACTTTGAAAAGTACTGCGAGCTACTGACTAAAACATCGTCGGCGTTTCGCATGATCACTTTAGTGCCGGGGCTACAGGAGGGGCTACAGGCTGGAGCGCTGTAGCACTTGTCCGTCGACCGGGCAGTAATATAAGCTTACCCTTGCCTTAGCCTCTAGACTCAGATTGCATTACATTAAAGTACAGGTCTTCCCTTGGATAGCCAAATTAACCTTTTTACAACATTCTACGCGCATAGCACCAATTAAGTATTTTATTTTCTCACATTTACTAATTTCCCAATAACAATCATTATTAATATTCTAAACTATTAGTGATACTTATCAATTAAGGTCATACTTAAGGGAGCTGGAATGTTGGTAAAGATAATGCTGTTGATTGCCGAATGAGTTTTATAACATGAGACTTCAACAACTGAAAAAAAAAAACATACCATTATCACGCCTGGAAGCGTTAGGCAAGAGTGTACAATATACCTACATTCACAATTCGCCGATACGTTTAGATCCCACGTAATAGCGGGGAGCCTTTTGCTATCAAACGGGCACAAATCCAAACTCCGAGCTGCTACTGACAATTTCATAGAAAACCTCAATAATACTTTGCACGACTTGGGAGTCGACCAAGCAGCAGTCACGCTTTAAACCAGTGGACTTATAAGACACTGAAAAAACTAAACTAATTGCATTTGTACAGGCGCTTTACGGCACTACGTACAGGCCTGTACGTGTGAAGTACATTTTGTTGCAAATACATAATTAACCAATAAAATAAGTGAGTTATTGCCTTTACCTAGTAATGATTATTATTTTACTTTTTGTCTCAGTTTTGAATATGGAATATAAAACTAAGACATAATTGCAATAATTTGCGTTTATACAAATTTTATAATATAAGAAAAAATACGTTATAATGCCATCGTTATTTCGATATAATATTAAACTCTATATTTGCCGGTAAAAACAAAGAAATAATATAAATATAAATCAGAAAAACTCAGACATTTCAATAATCTATAACAGTAAATAGAGTATAGAAAGTTAAGAAACGCGACAGTTGCGAATGGTATTACACCATTTTCCCTGTTTGGGACTTATGGCTCCGTAGAGCTGCCTTCACACAAAAATTTGACTAAAATTAATAAACACCTATTTTATTCATAAAATTGTTCGAATATTGGTCAAGATTGTCCAATATTCAAGATGTTGATTTAATAGTTCTTATTAACAGGCTCTATAAATACCACAAAAAAAATTCAAGTCCATAGCCCCACAATAGAGCGATATTTGTTTTCCACGGTAAATCCAACAGATTTTATTTTATTTTACCATACCACGTTATAATAAACTGATTTAATTTACGAGTAAATAGTACATATAAACAAAAAACTTACGTAAAACACACACTACGATTGATTTAAAAGTAAAACTTATTTCTGTATAGGTACTGCTCCAGCGCATCGTATTTTTTTGACGGCTGTCTTATAAGTCTGTATTCCAAATAAAACTATTTAATAATTACTACACAGTAATAAAACATTACACTATGCGTAATGGATAGCGACTGAAGAGATATAAATCGTTGGTATTCGATTGCATGGAATCAAACAAAAGAATTCAACAACAAGCGGTCCATTTTCTTCAGAGCAACGCAGCTACTAAGGTTACGGCCAGAGTTGTATTGTAATACTTTTAAAGATCTTCTCATCCCTATCAACATCAATTTTCCAAATAATATTTATTAAACTGCCTCATTAGTCTAGTGGGCCCAATTGCGACTGCTACGCTAGAGGTCCTGGGTTCGATTCCCAGGTCGAGTAAACTGTTATTGAGTTTTTCTATGAAATTCTCAGTAGCAGCTCGAAGTCTGGATTTGTGCCCAGTTAATGGCAATAGGCTCGGCTCCTATGACATGGGACCTAAACATACCGGGGAAGCGTGGGCATACATTCAGTACACCTCTGACTAACCCTTCAGGAAATCCAAGCGTGATGGTATGTTATGAAAATATTTATTAAAGGACTCCAAGTCCGCACCTGATATAACCGCAACCTATATTGGCTAATAGAGTTTCGGAGACACAAGTTAGTAACAATATAACGATTCTTCTTCAGTATAATTACATCTACAGTCGGATGTATGCCTCTTGCATGGCTCTCCAATTGGAACTAGTTGCGGCGATTCTTGTGCAGGTTGGCGCCGGCGTATTTTTTATAAAAAAGTCTGCCTACATTAATACTTGAAGTTTAGGGTCCATTCCTGCGGCATTCGTTAACTTTGGCGCATTGGTGAATGTCCCCATTTCAGACCTGGTCCCTTAGAAGGATACTAAGCATTGTTCGTTGCTTTGCGGTGATGCAGTAAGTGTAGGGAATGCCATGGGGCTGAAGTGTCGATACTCCTACTCAGGGAAAGATACAATGTAGAGAAGTAGAGCTAGACTCGATTTTTTATGGGATAGCTCGGCAAACGAGCAGTCGAGCTATCTGATGGTACCTAAGTAGTTGTCGCCGCTTATGGACATCTGCAAAACCAAAGCAGTTGCAGATGCGTTGCCGAGCCGAAGGAAGGAGAAAAGGAGAAGGAAGGGGACTGAGTTAGGAATTGGGCCTCCGGCGCTCCATATTCCTCGTACGAAAAGCAACAGTAGGTTGCATGCTAATTGATATCGATATTTTGTGGGAGGGTGCTCGTAGTACTTCCCCGGTCGTGCGGACCCACAATGCCTTGTTTTGATTTGAAAAAGAATGTAATGTAATTAGATATTTTTAAATACAGTGTATCTAACATTAATAATCCATTGCGCCGATTGGCTGCAAACTTACTGCAATGCTGAAAATGTTTTGAAATGTGTCGCAAACTGGCTAGCTTATAATCTATTAACCCTAAATTTAACAAAAACATTGCACATGCCCTTTGCAATCGATAACCAGATCATCCTGGGCGAAATATCTTGTAATAAAAATCGATCACCACCTCAAAGGACACCAACACATTGACATCCTAACTGCACGAATACGGAAATTAATATTTGTTTTTAAAAAGCTAAGGAAATCAGCTGATTTTGTCACTCTAAATCTTGTGTATTCTTCCTTCTGCCAGTCCCTCTTATCCTACTGTTACTGCTACTGCTTATATGGGATAGTACTGATAAGACCAGATTTTTACACTTAGAAAGTGCGCAACGTGCTCACTTAAGTTATGTACCTCCGGCCCTTCAGATATCCGACCCATCAACTGTATACTCAGTGTCGACTCCTCATTGTTCGGTAACTATTTGTTCTACTTACTGTCCTCCGGAAACATAAAACTCGTCCACTTCAACAGCCATATGGCAGGATCAAATACAAAAAATTGAATAAAGACACATAGAACTACGTTTGCTGCGCGCCATAACTTAATAACTAGTGGTAAAGTGTACAATTATCTCAATAAAACTTGACAAATATTTTCCGTTGACAAAATTAGATGCAAAATAAGCATATGACAGATTAATTTGTAGGAAAGCTCAATAAAATATTTTTTTTTACCTACAAACTTCCATTTGAACTCCTCGAGGGTTGAATTTCGCAATATCATTAAAAGCCATCCATGCCATGATAATCATAATTTAACGAATATATATATATAACTACATAGTATAAAAAAAAGTCGCTTCCCGCTGTCGGTCTGTCTCTATGTATGCCTAGATCTTTAAAACTGCGCAAAGGATTTTAATGCGGTTTTTTTAATAGATAGAATGATTCAAGAGGAAGGTTCATACATGCATATTATAGTACAGAAAAGTCGATAAATCACGCGGGCCAAGCCGTGGGCAGAAGTTCCTATTGGCTCATTGAAGCCTACTTAAGTACCAAGTAGGTACTGTACCAAAAACTAATTAATCAGATTATGTAGTTATAGAGCATAAGAAAGTCGTTCCTTCATAATTATTTCACAATATACTGAAAGTAATCTTGAATAAAAATAGAATAGTATGAACTTACAGTATTTAATTAAAACATACCTAATAAAAATACATTTAAATAATTAAATGAAATCGTTCCTAAGGGTTGAAATCGATATACAGATTCCAATCAAAATATTTACCATTTAATAATAAATAAATATTCACAGATTTCCATACTACATAATTAGTAGGTATGAAAATCTGGAAATATAATAAACTAAAAAAATAATTAATATAGGTAATAACTAAAATAATAATTTGTAACTTTCCATGGCTCAACTTCAATCACGTTTATGTTTCATGTTTCAGTAAAAATTAATAAACAGAACTGTCACATGTTTCTTGATAAGGAAATTTGGCACTTGGCGATAAAAACTATTTACATAAATCCCATAATCATGATAGATACATTGCAATATAAAACATATCTCAAAGAAACAACTGGATATATTTGGGTATACCCACTAGATAATATGGAAGTTGATATTGTATTGACTTAGCTAAAAGCCATGTTCAATGGTTCTTCAACCAGATAAGAGATTTTACCTGCTGTTACCCAACCCATACAAGTATAGCCAGGTACTCATCACATCCTGGCGTAAAATCAATGAATCAAGATACCATATCGATGTGTACGTACACGCCGAGTATAATGACACTGACTGTAATATCCTGATTACGGCAGCATACAGGCTGAGCACAAAATTTATACCCAATCAGTTCTATTTGGTCCTAAGAAGTAAATATCCCAGTCGATGCCATCAGCAACGTCGTGTGGAATAATCCATTCATAGAAAAAGTACTTCCATCTTTTTTGTGAGTGGAGGAAGTTGATTTGCGGTACACATATTTGGAAACTGTATGATGTGCTTTTGTACACGTCAATATCGGGGTCTATCGCTTTTCCCCTTAAGATTATACATTTAGGTATATTAGTTATATTAAGCCAACCCTGGAATGCAAAGGAAAATAATAAATTAATGTTAATAAAGACATACCCTACATACACCTTAGATATACTCTAGATATACCCAGATATACCTTAGTATAAACTAAATAGGTATATCTAGTTAACAGCTTAAGACGCTAATGTCGACGGCATTATGAATAATTGCCGGTAATACTGACCACCTAGATTGTCAGGAATGAACTTCTAGATAAACATGTTCCATCGTCGCTTACCATGAAATGCTGGCAATATAAAAATATAGCGAATAAGTAATATCCAATTATGTATTTCACTTACCGTAATGAAAAATCTACCGGTAACTTGTTTGTTCGTCACATGTACCTTAGTATATTCAATGACTCGCTTGTTACATTTACCATAAAAATACTCTATTTGGGCGGGTGCTAGAAAAAATATTACAAAGATAGAATTTTGATTAATAATAATCGGCCTATAATGTTCCCACTGCTGGGATACAGGCCTCCTCTCGGTGAGAGGGAGTGGGCCGTAATCCACCACGCGGGCCCAGTGCGGGTAGGTAGATGTCACAAATCTTCAAATTTTTAGTTCTAGGACATGCCGGTTTCCTCACGATGTGTTCCTTCACCGTTTTGGGAGCAGTGGTGATGAAATAATTTACACCAAGTAAAGCGCCGGGTTCGAACCTATAACCTACAATTCGTAATTAGTTCAATACCCTGATTAGTTTGTTGCAATTCAAATCTAGTTTACATTAAATTTTAAGTTAATGTTAAAATCTGAATCAGGTAAAGGTTAATTGTTTTGAAACATTCACAAAGATATGAATTTTCTAATGAAAGAATTTTCTAGTGAAAGAAAAATTCGATTGCAGGCAGGGTTTGAACCTGCGTCTCTCTGGCTAAGTACACCAGACGCTTTGCCAACTAAGCTACCGAGACCACTGCCTGTGATTTCGAATTTCTCTTCCACATTTTTACGTCTTCAGGCGACGTCAGACTGTCAGACGACGTGTTTTGAAACATTTTAAGACTAATAAAGTAAGATAAACATACGACTATCAGGAAAGGCATCCTTAAATTTAAAGTCGATCAATGATGGAAAAAAGTTCCAGCATGAGCCTGAAGCAGCTGAAACAGACAAAAATATTATTTTATCTATTTATTTCGTTGAATTGCTTTATACTGCCAGTTCAGCACTAAATAGAAATCTAGCCCCATTTCAAAATGCACTCAAAGATTTAAATCTTCAATTTTTAAAACAGTAACACTACCTACTATATAATTCCAAACAAAATCAATTATCATTCCATTAAAATATTTCCTATCGTTAAAATCTATTATTACTAGACCCAGTTACAAGTGCATCCGCCTCATTTTAAGTCCGATACTATTACTATACTAAGTACTATTTAAGTACCTAGATTAGCGAGTTCTGCTCAGGAGGCTTAAATAGGTCACTTTTGGTTGCTAAGGAATTCTACGGGTTCTAAATATGAATAAATTTAGAGTCATTTTAGCCCCTGAACGGTTACAATCGTCACTTTTGATTATTCACAGACACATGACTGAACTATGAACCATATAAGCCTTTTCCAATAAAAGGTGACCTCGCATTGTACAGGCTTCTTTTACACTAAGAGGTCGGTTTATAATTAAATTAATTGCACGTTATGCATGTATATTATGTTGTTTTAGATCTATTTTGTATAATTTTAATATTCTAAGTTTGCAATCCAAAATCAGTTTTGGAAATTATTTGCCCCCGTAAATGGGGATAAATTTCATTAAAATACTTATAGCTCTTTTGTAAACAAAAACTCATGGCGATTTTAACAAATATATCATCATATTACTCGTAAATAGGTAGTAAATTATATTTAGCAACTTACCTATTAAAATGATGATATACGTTATATCTTTACAATATTTCATGGTAGGCTGAGATGCGGAAGCGATCTGTATCCAATCCAAATTCATTCACGCTTAAATACAAACGTCTATTCGTCACGGAACTATTTGTTTATAAATAAAATAGTTTTACTTTGTTCATTGTTTTGGCTTACTAACAGTTGTTTTAATCATATTATGTAATTTCTACATCTAAATACGACAAAATTAATTATAGATAAATACTAGGTACATACAATCGTATTAAAGTAGGTACATAGGTTTATACAGTTTTATTTATACTAAGGCTTAGCTTATTGCCATTAACAGGGCGGGAAACGAAACCAAAATCCAATTGCACTATGATCGACCGGTGAATCTAACCCAGCAGTTTTATTTTGTCATATTATTAATATTGTGCATGTTGTGACTGCTCAAAAACTTGTGCATCTAATAGGTATAATTTACAAATTAGCATTTTTGGTCAACACAATTAAGCGAATGTAACAAACAGCACTGCATAAACTACCAAGAACATATTTTTACAGTAATTAAGTCATATTTTCAATAACTATAGAGCTTGATTGATAGAATTCTTAAATGTTGCGACTCGATCGAAAAAAATATATAATACTCGTGTTTTTTAAACACCATGTTTAGTTAATCCATGAAAGTAATCTGCGCCATAACAATAATGTAAAAATGTTTCAAATCGCAGGTGGATCTCGCTAGGAGTGCCCGAATTTATTCTCCTACCGTACTCAAAATTATCTGTAGTGATTTTTAAAGGCATTATGTTTTGTTTTAAGTTTGGTTTATTATTCATATTCATTGCCATTTGTCATTCAACACTACAGGTAACAGTCATTTATTAAAAGTCTGGATTATATATATAATACTAATTATTTTCGAGGTGCACTTGGTGAATAAGTTATATGATTATTCTTGATAAATACACCAGTTTTTGCATTATTCTTGACTGAAATGTCACACAAGTTTTATAATGATATAATTTTATTCTCATCTTCTAAAGCATTAGAATAGCCACTACTCTCCACTATTTAACAAATGAACTAAAACAATAGAACAAATAAATTAGAAAATAAACTTGTTCATTGTGTTACACAAATAAATGCCAATGGCCTTTTTAGAGTCGGTTGATTAAGAAAATTACCTCCTTAATTTCTGTGTGTGACGAACATTTGAATACTTACGATTATTTGCTTACAGTTTTTAAATTTACAGATTTGTCCCGAAGAAGTGTCTAATGAAGGAATAAGTGTAACCTGGCATCAAACTTCAACTGCAAACAATGTTGAATCGGACCCGCTTTGTTATCTCAACGATACCTTAATAACGAGGAACTGTTCCATCACTGGCTGGACACCCACTCTTGATGACATCGGACCATGTTTAAAAGTTGTTAAGTATTTTGAGTTAAACTCATGTCCACCCGGTTATCATAAAATTTCGGAAAACAACAAAGATTACTGTTACCAAATCAGTGAATATTCAGCTTGGAACTCTCCTTGTTTCACTAGTGGTGGTGCATCAGTTATTACAGATTTATCTGCGAGGGAAATTGAATATTTATTGAATTCACTCGTAATGACGAATACTTCTAGATACTTTTGGTTACCAGCAGTAAGACCAAAACCTTTTCATCCAGTATCGTGGTCTATGCCGGGCCCTAATTGGGGCCGACGTGTCAAATCAAACAACTTTCTACGTTTGAATACATATTTGTCTAAAAACTGTTTACTACTAGATATAGAACTAGGAGTAATGATAACAGAAGTCTGCTCTAAGATTTACCCAAGTTTATGTTTCTATATTAATGATCTTCACTATCCATTAAAGTGTCCCTATGGATACCAGTCTTTCAGATTCAAACTTGATAATGGTACATGTTATGGAATTGAAAAATCGGACCCGGATCCAGGAATGACATTTAATGATTTTCTTAACAAAAAATGTGAAAAGCCTATGAATAATAGTAAATATGATGAAAGTAGATACATTTTTAAGAAAGTTTCAGAACAATATGAAATGCCTGATGAAGCACAATGTTGGTTTAGAGCGCCTCTTTCCTATCAAATTAACACCGAATATATCCGTAATAATGATTCGTTAGAAATCAGTTTATCTCCTTTTGAGGGTATTATCAATAACGCTGGTGTTATAGGTTTGGTCAATTCTAGCGCATTACTACCCTGCATGGCCTGTGAGGTTGAAGTTACTTACGGAAAAACAGAATTAATGTTTGAATACAATGAAGCACAAAACAAAATATATCTCACAGTTTATTATCCCTCAGGTTTATGGAAATATGATAATAACGACAAAGGTATTCAATGTTTCTCTGATGCAAAAGGTTTTGTTCGAGTAGTGCACGTTAACGATACCCCATTTATTGAAGTAAATGAACGACAAGAAGAACTGGGTCTTGTTGAAAAGGTTGTATATGTTGTTGATCTGGTTACCGATAGCTCTGCCCAATATTGGTGTGAAGGACATACAATAAATTTTTCATTAATTGCTACGGACAAAATAATTGCTAATCCAAAAGGCAACAAGGTACATGTATTTGCTCTTGTCATCCAATATTTTGTATTGTCTAATGATGTTGAAGATACAGTTAATTTGAATACTGTAGTAAATAACATTACATATATATTTTCAGCTAGAAAAGTATTACTTATGGATATTTTTCATTATGCATTAGACAACATGATGATTTTATTACATTTGCATATTGCAGTTGATGATATCTGTGAAAATGAAGCTCTAAATATTCAACAAACGTTTGATAATTTAAAATTAATAGCTGACTTAGAATTTCAGAAATATAATTACACCTTTGTTAATTTATCCAGTGCAATATATTGTCTACCAACTACTTCTATTGATGTTATTACGCTCGATTGGGAGATGACTTTAATTGGTCACATTTCGGCGCCAAAACAATTTTGCCTTCAAGCTAATGGCTTACCTGTAAAAAGACACTGTCTAGGCTCCTATATGTTGGGTGGTATTTGGGGCGAAGTGGAAGGTTATTGTGATAACAATTATGAGCCATCCCCAACCACAACTTTTCTATACAGTGTCGTAAAAAGACAGATGCCTAATAATAATATTTCTCGATTTCTTACGGATGGGCTCAGTTTTGTACTTGAAGATACAGATATAATCATTCCTGCTGATATATATTACTTGTCAATGTCCTTGCAACAGATATTAGATCTGGCTCAGGAAAACGCAACATCTATAGATACAGGTGATATGGATAATATAGCATGGGTCATGGATAGAATGATGGTTCTTGATTATAATTATTTACGTTTGGCTCAAACACTTAATTCAACTAATGTTATATTAGATTCTGTTAGTGATATTATAGAAATTATAGCACGAAGAAGTTTAAACGAGTCCACTGAGTTAAGCAGTGTAGTTTATCAGCTTGCATTACAACCTCAGTTTGCTATCCAAATAACTTACCCGGAGCACAATAATATCACTGGCATAGTTGTAATAAACAATTCAGACTCTGATAACTTTTCAGACATGTTAATTCAGCCGTTATACAAAAATACTACTTTAGACGATGTTCTTTCTATAGAAAACTTGGAAATTGCAACATGGTTGCCCGAACAAGTTATAGATACAATCCAGACCAGTAATGAAGGAAATGTTTCAACAGATATGTTTCACATTATAATAACACTTTTTCATAATGATGTAATTTTTCAAGAATTAACAACAAATAGACCTGTGATCAACAGTCGTATTGTAGGGGTATCAATTCCCGAATACATAACAAATTTGAAATATCCTGTGCCACTTGTATTTAAAAAAAATAATGAGTCCTTAAATACCGTTTGTGGTTACTGGGACTTTAAACCTCAACAGGTTAATCATATTCCAGGAAGATGGAAAAAACAAGGATGTTTCGTTGTTAAAATAGTAAATAATGTAACTGTTTGTGAATGTTATCACTTAACTCATTTTGGGCAACTCTTATCTATACCAACCATTACAGAGGAAGAAGAAGCTACAATTATTAAAAAACATACAAGAGCTTTAAATATGATAACTTTAGTTGGATGTTTCTTGTCACTATTAGGTATATTTGGTATTTGGATAACAGCTTTAGTATTTGGAAACTGGAGGAAAAAAGCAGGAACAAAAGTTTTGCTTCAGTTATCAACTGCTATAGCATTACCTTTAGTATTTATTTTGGTTTTTAATTTAGATTATACTATATTTATTCAAGTTAATGGAAGATACGTGCTTGCTGAACATATGAAACCTGCATGTATTGTTTTAGGTTCACTGCTGCACTTTTCCATTCTGGCCAGTTTTATGTGGATGCTGATAACGGCTTTTTTACAATTCATACGATACGTGAGGGTTTTGGGAGTAAGTAGACCGGCTAGATTTATGTTCAAATTCACATTGATTGGCTGGGGCATTCCTTTATTACCAGTTATAATAACTTTAGCTCTTGATGCTAATAATTACATTCCAAGTTCTTCAGTAATAAGAAAGATTTGTTACCCAACTGGTAATTATTTAATTGTCAGTGTGTTGGTTCCAATATGTCTTATACTATTAGTAAATATTATTTTATTTATTTTAGTACTCCACGCTATTTCTCGAGGACCGGATAAAAAAAGAAAATCCACGGACATGGATTTGGTCGGTGCACAGTTAAGGGTTTCTATATTTTTGTTTTTCTTGTTAGGTCTGACATGGATTTTTGGTATATTTTCATTTTCAAATAATTTACTTTGGTCTTATCTTTTCTGTTTAACATCAACATTGCAAGGATTTGTGTTATTCATATATTTTGTAATATGCGATCCCAATACGAGAAACCTATGGATAACATTAATGAAACCACAGTTTATATCAAATTCTTCTAGGAATAGTATTACAAGTATAACCAGTGGATAAATAAGGGGATAAGACTACACGCTTGTTTGACTAGATTGTATAAATATTGTATTGTATTTAGTTTGAATTAATGTTATAAAATAACCATAAGTAATTAATTAAGTGTAATTGTAAAAGTAATTAAGTGTGTTAATTAGAATAAAGATATCAGTTGTTTATGATTATGCATAATTTTACTACTTCCCAACATGAAATGTAAAAAGTATCCCCATTTCTAGTGCAACGTTGTTGAAGAATATTTAAAATAAGCAAGCAAATCAAAATGTGTACATACGCAGTACGAAGAATTTCAAATACTAAACAATGTGGTCAATGATACTTAGGAGTAGTCATATTCTCAATTAGATCGTTGTCAGTTATAGGTACTACACTTAGAATATTACTTTTAAGATTTTAATAATGACCAAGGCTGTGCATTGTGTTACGTTTGTGCTGCTATTTATCGGTAAGTACAGTGATTTAACTAATAATAGTCTCCTATAAGTAGCTCTTAACAATAATAATTACTTTATAAATCTAAAAACTGCCGCATTACTCTAGTAGTGCAAATACAAAGCGCGACTGCTACGCTAGAGTACCTACTTGGATTCGATTCTCAGGTCGATTAAAGTGTTTCCAATAAATTCTCAGTAGCAGCTCGGAGTTTGGAATTAAAGGCAGGGCCCATATAACATGGGACCCAAACGTACCGGCGAACTGTGTACATAAGTACACTTCAATCTTAGCCTTTCGGGGAATAGAGGTATGATGGTATAAATAAACATTTTATTTAACAAAGTTTTTATAAAGCAGTTGCCGTATCTGGTTGGAAGGCGGTGCCAGCTAGTCAAGCCATGTATGCTCTGCGTTCAGCACACTATGGTCCCACGACGGGGCTCGTAGATGACGAAGCACTCCCCAGGAGTAAGTATTTACTCATAGGGCAATATTAATTCTGCCCATTTGCGCAATTCTGGGCACAGGTATCAAACCTGTATATATAAGGCATTGTTCAGCCTAGTGTGTGTGTATGACGTTGACTTTTCAGAGATAGGTACTGGGTACCTACTTTTTAAAAATATTAACTACAGCTTAACTGAGATATGTCCTCACATCCTGTTATCTAGTGAAGAAATGTAGCTACATCTTTTTTTTTAAGTGTCCATGTTGTTTCTTGCCGGATGTTCTCTATAGGATCAACCGTAAAACGTATAAATTTTAGCCGAATCCTCTTTTTCACACCAAAATCTTATACGATAACGATTTTTAAGCAAATTAATAAAAATATGTTTCTTATTTTACAGCATATATCCACAGTATCTATAAATTTGGCTGGTGTACGCCTGATGTGATACAAAGACAGTTTTTGCGAAAAACAGCTAATATAACTCTGTCAGATTGGCAATCGACACAAGCTACATATATATATGTAAGTATATTCTGGTTCCGACGAACGAATTACTGAAGGAAGGAATGTTTTTGTTAAGGATTGCGGCACCTGTTAACAGACCATATTTAGGGTTTCGTACCCAAAGGGTAAAAACGGGACTCTAATGTCTCTATCAGTCTGTCGTCTGTCTGTCACCAGGCTGTTTCTCATGAACCGTGATAGGCAGTTGAAATTTTCACAGATAATGAATGTATTTTAAATTATTAAATATCGACATCAAGTAGCTATATGCAACCTACTGTTGCGTTTCGTGCGGTGAATGTGGAGCACCGGACGCCCTATTCCTCCCTCAGGGTCCTTCCTCCTCCTTTCTCCTTTCTTTTCCATAAATGGGCTCGGCAACTTTTTGGTGTTGCAGATGTCCATGGGCGGTGACCAGTACTTACCATCAAATGGATCGCCTGCTCGTTTGCCGAGTTATCCCATAAACAATGGTGCGGAATCACTGTGTATCCCCTTGTTAAAAGTAATTTTATTAGGTACAAGGAGTTTTTGCAATTATTGAAGAAATGAAGCTATTATTAAACGACTTCAAAAAAGGAGGCGGTTATACGTTCGTCTGTATATTTATTTTTCTATATATGTTCACCGACTTCTCCGTCAATTAAGAACCGAATTAGTTTTTTTTTATTATTTCCTTATTTAAACTTTGTGCATATTAATCAATTATTTACTTTGTGCAAATAAATTATTATTAATTCTAAAATCAACCATTTAAATAAAATAAAATAAAAATAAAAACAATATAATTATTATTATTGTGCCGATAAGTTACCAGAGTAGGTAGTTCTAATTATTATTAAAGTAACTAGTTGGGCTTCTTGCTTATGGTTGTGATATCTTATTATTAATATTTTTCTCATTACTTTTAGTTGATTGAGGAAGAAGGTACATACCGATATCGGCTAGCATGCGTAGTGATGAAGACTTATGTACCAAGGAGACATTTGTTCCGCAGAAGTCGCTTGCCTTTGTATTATTGTCAAGGAGAATTATATTTCGTTTGGAAGCTGACGTATCAAAGACTTGAAGTACATGAATTCTATCTTTACAACAAACTTAATTTACCTGCCAATTTTTATTTTGAATTTTACCATGCTACTCCGCTATAAACGATTATTGTATTCAATTGGCAACGACTAATATTAATTTTGTTAAAACAATTTTCGGTCTGTTATTTTCTTTTCAAAGTGTATTTATTTCTCAGAAAAGACGTACGAGTATACATTAAATAATGACAATAAATATTATTTTGTTTCCATATGCTTTGGTTTTATTATTTTATGTTCCTGTCATCCAAATAGGCTCCATTCAATAACTTGATTCAAAAACACACTGATTTATGTCAGAATTCTAAGCAATTGGCATGGTTTCGAAGGAATCGGTGGCAGAATTGTCATACTCGTATAGAATAATAGGCACCACAGGGTTTTACCATCACAGCAAGTATTTCGTGTTTAGCCATTGTTTGGGTATTTTAAGTTAAAGTAAAATTATTTTAAATAAAACAACCTTCACTTCACTGGGTTTCCATTAAATTACAAAATATAATACCTACCTAATATAAAATTAACCCTTCAAGAGAGGCCACGACTTATACGACAAGATTAAAAGTGTTTTTTATTTTTTTATAAAACGAAATTTTTTTGGCAGCAGGGTATTTCCGATTCCTACCGACGAAATACTAAACTGGCTTTCCCTTGCCCTATAGTCCTACACTATGGGACACCGCTCTGGGATTCGTGACATCACACAACAAGATAATTGATGCTCTTCGGTCATTACAGTGCATTTTCAAGATGCACGGAATAACTGTATGTTGTAGGTGTTTGCCAAGACACAATGTTATAACATTCCATGCGTCGAATAAACAAACAAAAGGTGGCACAATTCATCATGAAATAATTCGTCAGTTCGATTTCGATCGAAGAGTATGTGCGTTTGGAAGATTGTAACTGCTTTTACAATAGGTATGTTAGTGTCTATCAGGAGGGTAATTCTGGTACTTAGAAAAAAATTTCAATCTAACGTCAATATCGTAAATCAGAATCGGGGATAAATTGGTGGTAGAATTTTTGAACATTAAGTTCACGTTAAACTACATTGATGATCGGGATAGGTACTACTGAAATTATATTTTGAACGGTTTTGAAGTACCAGAATAGCCCTTCTGCTAACAATATTGAGTTATTTTTCATTGAACAGTCCATTCGTACAAAAATTAAAAAGTGGGATTATTGTTCGAAAAGAATCACAACTACCTAACAATAAGATCATAGTATCTTTTTGTATTTTTTAGGCATTTTCCATGCCAAGATTATTAACTTATTTTTAGTAAAGGAAAAATACGTTTAAAAATTATAGTATATAATTAATTGTTATAATATTAATTATGTTGTATTGTTGTGATGTGTATGTTTTTATGTTACTGTAGTATGTGTGCATGTGACGTTTTGCATAATACGCGACTTCTCCATCTGCCACGATGACTTCATTACGGACCCACCTGATGGCGTGCTCAAGGATCACACATTCACCTGGCTTGGCTTCATGCAATACATACACGGTTAGATATTTTCAATATTCTTTGTTACACATGACATTTTCTGTTTCAAATACATTTTTTGTTATTTATCAATTGTACGAAGCTGAGTTTCACGCACTGACCAAAATTCTAGTTTATCGATTTGAAACTTGATGATTTGTAATTATGAAGACATTAATTTTCTAGTTGATTTGATGATACAGCAGGATGCGACACCATTTGAACGGTCTTTATCATAAATACACAAAAGAGCTCATTCGATATTGTAGCAGACGGTAGTGTAAATTCAGGATTCAAGACCAAAACTATTAAGAGGATAGTATCCGCTCCGCGCTCCATACAAACGTAGTTTGGTCTTATCTTGAATATTAACAAATGAAAGTCTTTGGAATTTTGCAGTAACAATCTTATCATTAAAATACGTGTTCCTGTAGTATACAATTTCATTTTAATATACCGTTAAAAAGTTACACGAGCTCAAAGATTGGCAATTTTCGTTGAAAAACGGCCCAACTCTATGCTAGTATTTCTCGGCAATGTATCAATACAGAAACATTCTGATTCGAAAGAAACCCAGATAATATAGTGAATATATTTTTACAAGATTTTTTTTTACGTATTAACAATATTATAGGAGTAATCTCCAAAATTCGGAACATAAGAAATACGCGTGAAAATATTGTTGTTTCTCCTCTCGGGCACGCGTTCGCATCGCGAGGGATAGAGACAGCGACAACTGTGCAACATTGTTGCGTTTGCGAGGGACACTCCTCTTAAGTGCCTGCTACAATTTTTAAGTAAAAGTTTTGGTACCTAATTGTGAATACATTATAGTCGCAATTCCTACTTCCATGATCACAAAAATGTGTAAAAGACGTAGAATTTGCGGAAAATCAAACAAAAATTAATTTAGCGCCCAAGTGCGAGAAGCTCAGCCACAATTCATCAAATCTGAATAGTTTCTGTTAAATTACTTAGAGGTTATTTCGTACAATACTTACTGTTCATTTTTTTATTTATTAGCATATTCTTACATGGTGACATGCGGCCTTAGTTACATACTACTAAAGCATTATTTTATTAGAAGCCAGTGCTTTTTACCCGGCTACGAAAAAGGAAGGGTAATGAGTTTAACAGTCTATGTATGTGTTTACTTATTTGGTTATTATGTAGGTGGTTTATGTATGGATGCTAGACTAGCTCAAAAACTACTTATCATATTTTGAACAAAAAACAATATCTCTGACAAAACATCCAAAAAGGGAACCTAAAAAAAATTTTTTTTTTTTTATTGTAAATGTTTGGTAGTAACGACTGGGCTGCCTCACCACAGCAAGGCGCCTCGCGTGATCCTCGTTCACAAGCAGTTCGTCATAGGCACCGCTACAGATGTGATGCACCTGCCAAAGAACTATAAACTGTATGCCATTTTTATTTATCTTTCTCCACTCCATCTTTAATACCTATGTCTCTTCTTTTGTTTTTGATTGGTGTGCTTAAATGATTATAAGGGTGAAAATGGTCAATCGCCTAGACTACTGATTATAGACACGATAACGAGACGAGCTATTCACTGACAATATAAAAATCATCTCTATTGCGACGAATTTAAGTACAACGAGGAACGGACCTTGCCACAACGTCAAGGCAATAACTATAAATACAGACAGACAAATGACCAAACAAACATTCCAAAGATATTTTTCTTGCGCTTCTACTGCTCTTATATAGACCACTCATATTATTTTTGCCTAAATATCTTGTATGGTGGGTTATAGCTTTTACCTGACCCACCCTAGGTGGGCCGGCGGCGTCTAAGTGGGTCAGGTAACAGCTATAACCCACTGTACATTGTACAGACATCGAACATTTTCAATTTTATTCTATTAGTATGATGCTCCAAAAATGAATAACAACTTGCATAAATAGAATCATATAATACTAAAAACATCCCGTGATAACAATTTGCAAAGGATTTTTTATATCGTCTTTTTTAATACATTTTAATGAAAATTTTAAAAATAGTATATTATAATTATTTTAATGAAAATTGAAAATTAGTATGATTTTCACTCAATCGCACAAAAACGGATTTACCTAGATGCAATTTGGTACCTACACAGATATTTTATAACCTGGACTAATGTATAGGATACCTTTTATCCAAGATTGACACAATTCTGTAGTCCACGCAGACGTAATCGCGGGCAGAAGCTTGTATTTAAATTCATAAATCGATGTTTCTTTACAAGCAAAGCCATTTTTAGAATTCGCTATAAAGCTTTTGGATGTGTGCATTTTAGATTTTCTTCAGTATTCATTTACATGTATATACTATAAACGGTACCTAATAACTAATAATAATCGTATGTGGTTATATTTCCAGAGGTAATATTGTATTTGGTGATTATGAACGCGATGAAGAGGACTGTGGTTTAACACGCCAGCAAGTTAAGATCGGTGTGAAGTGCCCCCGCGCTTATATTGAAATACCACCTCTCGATATAACCCCTCATCCAGAATTTACCAGGTAATATAGACCTCCGGCCTCTCCGAACTGTGGCCTGCGGGTGGCCGGCGGTGGAGAGTCCGCCATTAAGTTAGTTGCCAGATCTGGCCTTTGAAGGGGTCCTAAGAACGCTACAAACACAGCATAACGAGTCACGATCTAGTACTAGTAGTAGTAGTAGTCTACGGAGCTATGTGCCAAGTGCGGTTGTTAGTCGGTATGAGTCCGACATATCCGGCCTCTTTCCCAGGTGGCACATCAAAAACATTTCACCAATATGTTATAAGTTTTTTAAGTTATATCGTAATTTGATGTTAGACTTTACTTCATATTTCCCTTTCCGTTTTGAGTGCTAATGTTAGTTGTTATTAATTTTAGTTTATATATTAATGATAGATTTGTAAGTTCTGTGTAATAAGAGGCAAGTGTTTTGCCATTAAGTGGGCACACATCCTAACTCTAATCCAATAAAATATTAATTAATTTTAGGTTCGGAGTCGGCAACAGCCTTGCGTTGGTCAAACTTATTCGTCCGATGAAATCTCGTAAGTTCCTAATTGCTTTTCCTATACATCTGTTAGATAAAAGATATTTGTCTAACATACAATCACGCCTGTATTCCCCGACGGGTTAGGCAGGGGTGTACTTAATGTACACTCGAGTACCTAATTGTCTAGTTTTTTTTTATTTCAGATTACATGGTACCAGTGTGTCTACCGACGATTGCAGAGCGCACTAAGAAGCGAAAACAAAAGGGCGTGTTCTTGGTTGACTACATAAGCAGTATGTTTGCATTATTTTTTGAAAATATTTTTGCACTGCATCTGCGAATATCTTGATAACTTGATAAATCGCATGTTCGTATTTTCACTGACTGCATTGCAGGTATTGTAGGTACATGCGTTACTTACCCGCATTGTATATTAATACTAAAATAATATCCTTTTTTCACAGCCGTCCCAAGAGACTTTGATTCAGAAAAACTGGCCAAGAAAACGCTCCGATTGTACACCCATAGAGACTGCAAAAGGCATCGACTGAGAGGGGTATTGTTAAAATCTCTATCTAAATGTTTTATTATCTATACTAAAGAGGTAAAGTTTGTAAGTTAATAGGGGCTAATCTCTGCATCTACTGAATCGATTTTGAAAATTCTTTTACCAATAGAAAGCCACGTTATTTGTGAGTGTTGGCTATATCGCTCAACGAAATGGGCACGGATCAGCTAGTAATCAGTATAACTAATAATTTGTATAACAAGTACGAGAGAAAAATCATTCGCAGGTAGGACTTACAGGTTTTATTTGGACTTCCAATGATCTAGATGCGAGAGTACATTTTGTTTCCAGAAACTGGGCAGTGAAGGCGTTACGCACGTATTGTGTAGTTCCGGGTGCGGTGTACGACCAGGGGCGCCCATAATCAGCCACTCTTTGGACGGGCCCTACGAGTTGATCGGCGTGGCCGCTGGTGGCGCCCCCTGTCACCGCCGCTCCATGCGCCGGCGCCTCAACCATGAACCACCTCTCTATATCGACGTATATCCTTACATAACTTGGATTATTAACGTCATCACCGCGAATCATCTACCAAAATCGTACCCACAAAACTTCATGCTAGTTGATGCAGGCTCAAGTAAGTTTGATAGCTACTTGCTTAGGTATTATTTTAAATAAGTCATTATGGTGTTCCATAATGTATTTTTTGAGTATCGTATATTCACACTTGAACGTATCGGCAAAGAGCAGTTAGTGTAGGTACATCAATAAGACCGTGAATATGCGATCATTGAAAATTCAATTACTGAAAACTATGTCATGGACTTGCCATGCATACAATTCTTATATGATTTAAATTGCAAGCCTTGTTTAACTACCTCAATAGTCTAGTGGTCTTAAGCACAACTGCTACGCTAGAGGTCTAGGGTTCGATTTCCAGGTCGAGCAAAGTGTTATTGGGCTTTTCTATGAGTAGCAGCTCGGAGTTTGGATAATATGTGCCCGGTGAAAGGCAATAGCCTCGCCTCCTATTACATGGGACTTAAACAAACCGGCCAAGTATGGGTGTACAGTTAGCCCAACTCTTCGGAAAATACAGACCCAATGGTAGGTACGTAAGCCTTGTAAAGATTAGCTATAAGGTCAGAAATTTGTAATCTTAACGATTAATATAAATTCCAGGTATGGGAATTAACAAGGGATATTTGAGAAGGAGGCGAAAGCAGAAATCTGGGTGGCGCGCTCGCACATACATGACCGGCAGCTTCTGCTTCAAGAGCTTAAGAAAACAAAAGAATGCTGCATTTTTCTACTCAGAAAAGTTTGAAGTAAACGCCGATCCTCCTGCAAAACTAAACGTTATAATGAAGGTATGTAACGTTACCAAAATACTTATCTTATTAACGTTATTTGAATTCTTTGTTGCTGTTATATTAGTCTCGGACTACGACAATTATTTTAAACAAATTAACAGAATTGGATCATCCAGTATTGCACTAAGCAGATTTACCATTAATTTTGATTTATATAGATTAAGTTTTGGTAATCACTGAAACTTTTCTTGTTTTCTTTTACAGATTTCTGCAGGCGTTGAGTGCACAATAGTGTGTGCCCGTCTCATGATGCCCAATCGTCTCTCAGTACCTCATATAGATGGCGTTGGAGGTTACAACATAACAATAGTTTTCGACACAGAATGGTTTCCATACACCTTTTACTTTTCTTTGGCGCTTGATGGAAAGAACTCTACCCCATCTGATCTTCAGGAATGGTTACCGGAACGCAAACCTGGTTTCTGGTGATACTTATGTAGCAAATAAAGTATATATACAAATATTTTTTGGCTGTTTCTAATTTCGGTTTTAATTTATTTGTTGCATGGATGGAAACTTCGCAATGTTGTGGTATGATAAGAGTATAAAAAAGAATGTGTGTTGTAACAAGAATAGAGAGGTATATATAGCAGGCAGTTTGAAAGTTTGACTATACAATGAAATGAGACTACATATATTAAAGAGTATCAGAAAGGCTGACTGCATTGCAGCGTTGCATGAAAATGCTGATCCATTGTTGAAAGAAGGGCCGTCTTTGGGTCACATGAAAAAAGGTGTCACTTAAAAGGTAGCTTCAATAGTCTAGTAAACTTGGAAATGTAGCTCCAGAGCGACACGACATTGTTTTGATTGCTGGAACACAGTGTTACTGAGACTGTCTTTGGAGAAAGCGGGAGGGGGCGGGCGGCGGGAACGTATACATATGTGTTTGTAGAGAGCATAGACCTATATTATTTTATTTGTTGAGATGTACGGCTATTTATGTATTTTATTTTGAACTATCGTGCTCGTGCATTTTTTCAATATTTAGGTACTTATTTATGTAAATAATAATACGTAATTTATTTTACAAAGTTTATTGAATTTTGATATTAACGTAAATAAATAAGTTTGCCTATATACTCGTAGTTATCATACTAATTTGTTCATAAAGATGTCGAGGTGTAATTCAGCATTAATCAATCAATGTAAAAATAAAACCTTTTTTTATATTAGGATACATATTAAGACGGAAATTACTTAGAAATGACGTCTTCTTTTATTGTCTAGGCGGACTCCACGGATATTGTGTCTTCGTCATTAAGACCTTTGTCCTGATTGATAGGTGCAGGGAAGCTTGCAGGGGGAGGTTGGCTAGAAGGTCCCTGTGGAAATGGATTAGGTGGGAATTGCGGAAAACCTGGGATTTGCGGTATTTGTGGAAGTTGCGGGAAAGAAGGAATTTGTCCCGATTCCTGAGGATTCTGCGGAATTGTCGGGAAATTCGGGAATGTGTTAGAGGGTGGGAACGGCGGGAATTGAGGTGCAGCTGGTTGGGTTGGCTGTGGTGCTGAAGGTCCGGTTGGCGATGGGCTCACAGATTCAGAATCTTGCCTTTGCTGCTCAGCGTTGAAGTCTGCTGAGTCTACTACGGCCGAATCGGCATCACCAGCCGGTTGCGAAGTGGGTGCACTTGGCAAGCCTTGAGGGAAGCCGGGAGCAGCAGGAGCAGGAGCGCTCGGTGAAATTGGTGCGCTGGGGAAAGCAGGAGCTACCGCTGGGGCAAAAGAAGGTGCCGAAGGATAAAATATATTACTCGCTGGGATGAAGGAGTGTCCTGGTATTTGATAGTATGTTGGTTGTACAGCCGCAAAAGCTTGTGGCACTTGATGGTATGCAAACTGCGGCTGTCCGGAGAATGCATATGATGTAGGCACCTGCAAAATGTTGAAAATACTGTATTTAAACACATATAATGAAAATCACAAAGTACACCCAGGCTTGAAACAAATATTTTCGCCACCAAAGAGTTGTCTCGGAAAACTATTAAATTAAAGAGGTTACCGTTGTTTTTATTTTTGAGGTAGATCTAGTTTTGAGGATAGTCTTGATTAGCTACTAGCTCAGCCAAGCGTTTTCACTTGCTTATTAAGCGCCTGAGATTAATGCGTGCTTAATAATTTTCCTCGAGAATTGGGGTATCAGATTAAATATGTTTATGACATCAGAGATTAGTGTTAAAAACAACTTCAGTTTTCATTATATTAGTGTTACATAGATAACCTCCTTTCTGTATCTTATACTTTACGCTTTATTTTAACCATGTAAAGAACTTCTTAAAGATAATGCCGCGTAGACCACAGGTAACACAGATCTCATAGAAATTTATAAATATGTCTTCCCTTACCGCATTAATGTACTGTGTTGTGGAGTAAGCAGTGGTCTTGGTCTCCCCAGGTATCACAGTCCTTAGGAGCGGTGACGTCACGGCGATGGCGCCAGGCCAGCCAATCGCGCCTCCCACCGCGCAACTTGCGAGGGCGCATAATATTGTGATTACAAGCACCTGAAAAATATGTTTGTACTGCTAATCACCACGTCACCATCACGCCTGTATACCCCGAAGAATTTGGCATAGTTTATATCACTACTTCCAGGTGGCGAGCTAGCTAGCTAGAAAACCTACCTACAATTCATTATTCAAGTTCATGTAAGGGGGCGAGCCCATTGCCATTAACATGGTATACTCCGAGCTGAGAATTTCATAAAAAAGTCCCATTACACTTCGCTCGAAGCCAGGACCTCTAGCTCAACAACCGACCCCTGATATTTAATTCAAAACTTAGCGTATGTATGTCATAACATAATAACATGAGGCCTGTGACTCTAAAGGGCCCGACAAAGGTATTCTTTTGTAAGCCACACCAGTCATTAGGTAATTATAGACGAAACTTCTTAACGCATATCTTGTTTAATTTTAGCACAAAGTATACTAGAATGGGACATCATTTTAAAGTTTGTCGCACTATACTAAAACCTAAAACCGCGCAACGTCAGAATTTTCCCATATTAACCTTTTGAACGCCACGCCACCTTTTGTCACATATATGTGAAATCTTACCCTGAACGCCAACGTCACAAATATATGACAAATATACATCGCACCATATTATGAAATAAACAATTAAATCATTACTTTAGTGTGTTTTCACTACTTTGTGGAATTTGACAGAAAAAGTGGCCTGGCGTCAGGGGTACGGCGATACGTTTATACTCTGGCGTGCAAAAGGTTAATATGTTATATCCATATATATTTCACTACCGGTTCAAATTTTTTTATTACCAATACAGAACGCTAAACGGTTCGAAGAATCCAAGAATCCATCGGCTTGAATGCTGGGATGTCTTTTTAATATAATGCTGTCCACTGCTAGACAAAGGACTCTGAATGGAGGATATTGAAAACTTATCCAATAACTAATTTTTTGCATCATTAGTCTAGTGGTCCTAAGCGCGACTGCTACGCTAGGAGGTCTTGGGTTCGATTTCCAGGTCGAGCAAAGTATTATTGAGTTTTTCTATAAAATTCTTAGTGGCAGCTCGGAGTTTGGACATGTGTCCGGTAAACATACTGGCGAACAGTGGGTGTACTGATGTACACCTTTGCCTAACCCTTCGAGGAATGGTATGGTATGTCTATGGTATTAGACAGGTGACCACATTAAGATTCTGCGGGTGGATATTTCGAGATCCTTGGGAGATCGTCTTTTTTTCGAAAGGATAGGGATTCCACACACTCTATCAAACAAAGCAAGGTTCACACAACTTATTTAACACAATTCAAAATGTTATATACCAGCTTTCCGCCCGCGGCTTCGCTCGCGTGGTTTCTTGGCTTTTCTCTATTATATTTAATATAACATTTTAAAAATAAAAGTAACCTAAGTTACTGCTTATTACATCGACTATTAGCACGGTAGGGGAGGCCTACGTCCAGCAGTGGACTAATATAGGCCGATGATGATGATGACATCAGCTATCTGCGAGTGCAAGTCCCGCCAAAGTCGGTCCACCCGTTTCAGAGATTAGCCAGATCAATTAGACAGATAGACAAAAATTCAAAAAATGTTATTTGGTATAAGTTCCGTATGTACCATATGCATTTAGTAAAAAGAGATTATTTTAATATTACAAACAGACATTCCAATTTAATTTATCTGTATAGATAAAACAAAAGACGAAGAATCCGGTAGTAAGCACTCGACTAGGAACTGTAAACTATCACAAAAATAACGATCACTTGACCCGTCAATGCATACAGTTTCCTCATGAGGACATAACAATAGATTTTGCATTGTGTCTACAATATGCCGCTTGACGGGTTAAATAAAATCACTGAGTACGAATAATCACAAGGCGAATTATCACAACATCACTTGTCACTGTACATATATTATATATATATATTTCAAGGTTATACACGTACCTTCATATTGGAGGCACAGAAGTATTCTCTGTAATACGTACGTTGATCTCCTCACGAGGCTTTTATACATTAAGTAGTACCCCGCCCACTACCAAAGAAAGTGACATACTAGATACGCTACGCAAGTACGCATATCTGAAGCACTCGAATCTGATAATACATATTATCAGAGTATAAAAATTGGAAAAAATAATTTACAAAGCGTTTTTTCCATTTGATAGTCAAGTGGGTTAGTTTATGTTTAAATAAATTGTCATCCTACATCAAATATTTTAGATATCACCACCATAATGACGTCACTAGTAAATTTCTGTTGCTTTTTTAACTACAGCGTCAGCAATTCAGCTTCAGTCAAGCTTCAATCAGCAAATTCTGATTCCAAAAGTTAGAATAATAATAATTAACATACCATCACACCTCAGATCAAATAAAAAGTTAAGATGAAAATTTGCGAACAAAGAAGTGAGGCCGGCTAAAACTACGCCTTGCCGTGTACAAACACAATTACATGCACACGTGTATTAGTTAAGTACGCCTTATCTTGTCAGTCGAGCTTTCGATAGCTCGATAGCTCGACTGAAAAGATAAGGCGTAGTTTCGGTATGCGTGTGTGCGTGTAATTGTGTGTTGTACACGGCAAGACGTAGTTTTAGCCGGCATCAGTTCTTTGTCCGCAAAGTTCCATCTTAACTTTTTATTTGATCTGATAATCACACCTGTATTCCACGAAGGGTTAGCCAGAGATGTACTAATGAACACCTTCAGTCCGCCGGTATTTTGAAGTCCCATGTACGCGATAGTACTCGAGCCTATTGCCATTATCCGGGCACAAATCAAACTGCTTTGGAGATTTTATGGAATACTCAATTACTCTCTTCGCCCTATTGAACCCAGACCCACTAGAGACCTTACAACCACGAGACTAATGAGTAATAATACAATGACAAAACAATGACGCAGTACAGTTCAATAATATTAATAATCAGTATTTAACTGGTCATCATCAATGTATTGTCCCACTGTTGGGAACGGGTCTCCTCTCAGAATGAGAGAGATAGGCTATACCACCACAGTGGCCTAATGCAGGCGCTATATTTTCTCACAATGGTTTCCAAATAACAAGATGTAATAAGGTACAAAAAATAGACTAGATTTAAGTCCATAAATATTTTATATTTAGTTACATACCTTTTAATTTTCACTTTAATATATGTTCTTGTGTGCACCATTTTATAGCGTTATGAAGTTAGATATAGATAGATATAGGAAGAAGACTCCTGAAACACAGGTACTAACCTAGCTCTGGAGGCAGGGCCTTACAATTTTGTCAATCACAAAAAGGTCAATAAAGAATTTATTATTTATTTATTTATTTAGATATTCGTATTATACTTTAATACGTGGAAAAAGCGAAATAGGTAGGTACTTATATAAAGGTCCTACCTTTAGGGGAAAATGGCGTGAATGTATGATGCGTACAAGCGCACAAACTTGCAACAATGAGTAATGGGTCTTTTTACTTATTATTGCCAGAATGTTTCATCTAATCAAATTTCAGGCAAAAGTTCTCTCAGAAATACACTCAACACATTTCGGCTCTGAAAATAGTTATTAGCCGTGATATACCTAAGTATGTCAGTTCTACATTTCCTGAAAGACATAAGTTCGAATCCAAACGATATTCAATAAAACAGTTTTATTCACATTTATACAAGATGTTTTGCATTTTCTCTTCTTTAAGATTAGGAACTACAATGTACAACTCTTGACTAAACAATCATACTGGTTTCTAACACTTACGCGAATATTATACATTGAAATATTATTTAATTTTTTATACATTGCTATTATTTAATTGCCGACGTTTCGGATCCTTTACAGCATCCATGTCCACCCATGACCATGGATTACTTAAGTAGAAAATAAATAAGTATTGCAATGACGACTACGATGAAAAAATAAGTTCCACTTCTAGATATGCTTACAAATCTTTGTTTAATCTAATAGAACTAATCTATTTCTCAACCTAGTATGACTTGCCTAAGTATTAACCTACCATAACTTACCAGCATAGGTACGTACATCTCTAAAATTTTAAGTAATATTTACAAAAGTTAAACATCTACGTACAAATTGTACATTCTGAGAACTCAAAATAACACCCAAGAATCTCTCCTATTTAATGTGCCTAATAACAACATCTACTTAGGCACTTTTATATAGATACTTAAAAAAACGTTAAAAGTTACAATTATAAAATGTTATCTAAACATCAATATGTATTCAAGGGCATTTAGATAAAATTCATGTTTATAAATCACTAGGGTACTTATTTATATTTACAAATCACCACAACAGACATTCTTTATCCAACCCTAACATACAAAACTGAATCAATTGCAAAATTTAATAATAATAATAACGAGATTTATCTTTTGATAAACAATGTATCAACATCGGATTCATCTTCATTATGGGGTTTAATTATGAAGTTGAAACACAAATATAATCATCGAGTTTGTTAAACTTTGCTTTCTCCGACATCTGGGAAGAAGAATGCAATAATTCTTTGCTTGAATAACTTTACAATAGGTTTTGCAGATTCTGGAGACATGGGGTGGACACCGCCAACAGGGGTACTGGTTACCAAATTCCTAAACATTTGTAAATATAACTGCATCACTTTTGTAGAGGACATCTTGGATGCATCCGAGAATTTACCTAGAAGATAAAATAACAAATTCAAGTCCAAGCTCACACTATTATACACTTCCTTCTAAGCTACTGAGCTTACTTAGCATGGTGCATTAGGGGCTGTCCATTAATCACGTGAGGCTCGAAAGGGGGGAGGGTCCTTAAAAAATCACGAAATAGTAATATATCACGTGTATTTTTCGGCAAACGCGCCGCAAATAAAAAATATTATAGCTCACCATGTATCACCAAGGGGGTGCGGGGATTAAAAAATGGCAAAAAAACATCACCGGCTTAATGGACGGCCCCTTATGAACTATATCTACATAGGAACTCACGACACGGGGCTCCTCACTCGAACCTTTAAAACTATACTAGGCATGCATTCTAATAAGTTATATTATTTATCAACGAAATTGCTCAATATATTCTAATATTACCGCCTGATTGCCTTTTAAATCTGCTTTTCAAGTTTTCTTTATCATTTTCTTTGACATCAATATCAGGTGGTTGAAACAGCATCATCATGAACGGAAAAATATTATCCTGAAAATAATCTTTGATGTAATTAACATACAAATTAAATATTACTTAGTCATCTTTTATTTTTTTATATTCCAATCTTACTACAATGGGCTTTGGCTTTAATGCTCCATTCGTACTCAAATCGGACCTAAGTTTTACATCTTTTGTAATGTTTATATAAACTAATATTATAAAGATGAAAGGTTTGGTTGTTTGTTTGCATTGAATAGGCTCTAAAACTACAGGACTGATTTTAAAAATTATTTCACTTATATAATCACTTATATAATAATGCTCTCCCAACCGAAATCAGGATGACAAACACTCGACTATCGTTTAAACACAAATTGCGTAAATACCTCCAAGATTGCACCCTCGCGAATTGATCATCTTGAATTTGCCCTATCTGTATAGTTTTATAAATATGCATTTATATATATATTTATGTATAAGTTATATATATAATTGTTTTATATATTGAATGTACTTGTTTATGTATAGTTTATTAATATAATTATTTTAGTCTACACTTATTTCGCTTTATATTTCGAGTGCACTACTGTTATTTTATATTTCTCTGCATCACCCTAAGGTTGTCTGGCAGAAAATGCCTAATGGCATTGAGACCGCCTTTGTACCAACAACGGTGCTTAAAGTATAAATAAATAATGCTACATTACATAGGCTATATATATTATCCCGTAAAATGACAAGAAACGTATTATCCACGCGAGCAAAGCCGGGTGCGGCTAGTAGTAATTCCACTTCTTGCACCTTCTATATCTATCTAAGTTATGAATTTACCATACTTTGCCCTTCTCTTTTTATAATATGAGGCATTTCAATGAATAATTCTTTTTTTTTTCATATACTTTGAAAGCCGGAGGAAACGAATTTTGACAGAAATGAGATTTAGCTATATCGATTTGTCGCCCCCGTAGATGTCCACAAGGTAATTTAAATTTACCTAATTGAACTCGTTGGAGCCGTTTTCGAGAACACAATAATTTAAAAATTGCTTGTAGTATAGGATAAATATCTCAAAGTATACCTTCAAAGCTCCAAAACCTCCAAAGACCAAAGACAACGAATTATCGAACTGATATGGTTTAGCTTCCTGAAGTGAGTTTTGATCAGCTGGCTGAACCAGAGGAGTGAGAGGAACAGCTAATGAGAGGGGACACAAACTTAAACAAATCACAATCACATTAAATAATGCAACAGATTTTTTTAACCACGACATTTTGATTAGTATGATCTTAACTCTCGGCGATCAAATGAACTATAAGTAGCAATCACACCGGAACGGTATTATATGGCTTTTATTACGAGCATAATGTTTTCAAGTTTACGCAAAATATTGAAATAACAAGCGCAAACAATAGTTTTTCCTCCGATCATAAATCGCGATAAGATGAGTTTACGTGAACAATAGATTATGTTGTTTCATAATATCACTATGAGCGATTTTCTACATTCTTTATATATTATTCTGTAGTAATGTATGCAGGTCATGTAGGTAACTTCTTTATTTTTCAGGACTCCGCATAGATCAGACTTCTTCCCTGAAACTACGATAGGCAATTTCCAAAAATGTCCCAGTAATTAGTATTGTAGAATAAGTAAAACTCTCATCGTTAATTATTTCTGCTTACACTGTTTTACCTTTAAATATTAGAGGGACCATCTGTGCAAGGAGTAGAGATACAGATGTCACCAGTAGTATTGGGTCCCTGCTCCAGATTTTAATCGAAGCTGACATTTAACAGCAGCTACTGGCCTCCATCTAAGCTCTCACTGACATTTATAACTCACCAAACTTGTACTAATACATTTTTGTAGTTGCAGTCATAAATTACGTTTTGTAAAACAAATAAATTACAATATTTCATGTGTACCATGTGGCAATTTGCGTAATTTATAATTTAGACTGCTTCATTAGTCTTGGGTTCCTAAGCGCGACTGCTACGCTAGAGGTCCTGGGTTCGATCCCCAGGTCGAGCAAAGTGTTATTGGGATTTTCGATGAAATCCTCAGCAGCAGCTCGGAATCTGGATTTGTGCCCGGTGAATGGCAATAGGCTCGCCCCCTATTACATGGGACCTAAACATACCGGCGAATATAACCCTTCGGGGAATAACGGCGTGATTGTATGTTAATTAAAATTTTGTATAGCTATGGAACCTTTTTAGTCCACAGTGTAGTAAAAACTTTTTTGTCAAAACACTGGCTGGTATAACATGAAAGCCGATTAAAAGTAACAAGGCTCCCACATTTTATAGGTTATAAACTGACAAAAATTCCCAATCTGCTGCAAAAACTTTAAAGATAATATAAATCAGAAATGAAATGCAATGTTACGACAAAAAAGATAACACTGATATAAATCCATACCAAAGTTTTCTGTAATGAATGAGAAATGTCAGGTGAGAATGTCATATTATTGAGGTTATAACGAGCATTTGAAACTTTTTATGTCTCTATTGAATACCATTTATTTTTTTGATATTTTTTTTATGTTTAGCAACTGATTCTTCTGCACAAACTCAAGATATTACCAAACCCAAGAGAAAAAGTAAGTATAAATAATCCTAATTCATCAACTTACTAATCTTTCTTTAAATTGTGAAAGAACTTAGGGTCAATTTGACCAACTCCGAGTAAGTTCCCGGTAAATTACTTTTTAGCAGTTCAGTAATTTCAAACTATTCTAGTCCATTTTTAATTTAATCACAAAGTAGCTGATACCTAGATATAGTGAAATAGACCCTGTCTTATTTAAATTCTGTAAAAGTTTGGTAATCAGCAAGTTGAGTAAAAAGCTGTAACTATGAAATCTTAAAAACATTTAAACCGGGCTTCCCACCTATAGGTATAAACATAAACAAAGCCTAGAATAATTGGTAATTATTTAGTATTACTTCATTAGTTATAGGTGCAGTGAAAGACTAGTGAAATGACCACTGGACTACAAAGTCAAAGGTATCGAGTTAAAATCCAAGGCACGCACATCTGACTTTTCGAAGTCATGTGCGTATTAATAATTAATTATCACGCGCTTAAACGGTGATGGAAAACATCGTGCGGAAACCTGCATACCTGAAAGATTTTCTTGACGGCATGTGAAGTCTGCCAACCCGCAGTAGGCTAACGTGGTGGACTATAGCCTAATCCCTCTTGTTCTGAGAGGAGACCCGTGCCCAGCAGTGGGACAATGTAATGGGTTGATGATTATAGTAAAGGCCGTGATAAACCATGCATTAAGTTTCATATTAATTGATTTGAAACTCCATTTACCAGACTAAAGCCTTCCACTTCAGAAAAAAAGGGAGTCACCTACAAATACCTGACGCAAAGCTTCTGATTGAAAGTATTCAAATTTACAGCTACAACTACAGTGAAGTACGCTATTAGTCTATCAACGTTGGTATCAATAATGGATATAAAGCATCGTTATGAATAAGGGCTTTAAATTAATGTGTGCGTAGAGGAAAATAATTTTCCCAGTGATGGCGGGCGCCCCTCGCACGTCAGCGCTTTTCTTTTCCGCCGCGCTCGGCTCAGTCGGCCGGCAACCGCCGCGGAGCGACGAGCTCGATAACCGACGCTCGCACACCACACACTGTTTATTTACAAAAAGACCGTCACATTTGACAACAGCAGGGACAACACGCATTCACGTACGTTCGTAGTAGTAACTTTCATTGTTTTAAATCACATTTAAACATAACATTTTAAGAATTCACACGATTTAAAACGGTGTCAACACAAACACATTGTTATGTTCAGCAGTTCAGCCTACATTCATTATGTACTGATTATCTGTTTGCTCTTACTCGTTCTATTAGCTTTCACACTTGACATTCCGATTTAACCACACCTAATTTATATTGTGTAGGCACGTAGTAATTGGCTGATGTAACCTTAGACGTTGAACACGTTAGTTAGTCTGTGTTCGTGGTACCACAAGACAGGATAAAGTATTAACCGCGTAGGTACGTTACAAGCGATAAATCGTTTAAAACAAAAGCTAGTGATTAACAGTGTTACATCAAAAAGACGCTGATGCAAACTTGTGCCAAACGGTTTTTATACTCATGCCTATTAGAATAAATGTTATACTGTTAGATTAAATAAGATTAGGTTTGCAGCTGCAACAATTTTAAATTCTCAAATACTGGACAGTTTAATTAAATTTAAGCCAGCTTCAGACTTAAAATTTGAGTAAATTACAACTTTATCAGCGTGTTATTTGATAGCGAACTGTAAAGTTTCTTAATTTTGTAGTATTTGTGAACCGTTGCCAACGGTAACATGAATTCGCTGGTGCGCTCATTCGTTTTGTCCCCAATTTGTTTGTTTACGCCTTAATGCACTGCGCCCTCGCATCCGAACGGAATAACGCATTCAAATCGTACTGGATTTCTAGCAATAAAATATGCTAAGTATGTTTTCAATACATTTAACATAACATCACGCCCATATTCTCTGAAGGATTCGGCAGAGAAGTACTTAATGTACACCTATAGTTCGCCGGTATGTTTAGGTTCCATATAATAGGGGGCAAGCCTATTGCTATTCACCGAGAATCAATCTTAATAGAAAATTTCTTTCACAGAAAATTTTATAGAAACCGCAATAACACTGCTAGACCTGGGAATCGAACCCAAAACCTCGCAGTACGCCACGTCGCGCTTAGGAGCACTAGATCACTAAGGCAGTTTTCAATACATTTGAAAGACTGAAAAAAACATCTGTTAGGATTTTATGATGATGTCATTAGCTTCCCAATCAAAATTTAATGAACTATAAATATTAAAACGTGTTGCAGCCATCATTATGTTTTTGTTTAACATCTAAAACTGTCTTTATCATTTGTTTTGACGTGGATCTGACGTAGAAAGCACCGAGGTGACCTTGAGCTACTTGCACACAATGCAAGTAGTCGACAGCACATCAGGTTATACAAAACTGACAAATGTCTCCAAATCATTTTAAACCTTAAACTGTTTGCGATTAAGTTCAAAATTTACTGAGAAAATTTAACATTTTGTGGTAACTTGATGTGATTTGTGCGACCGTACCTACGTCTTTATGTATTGCCAACTTAACTTGCCTATTAGGACACTCTTAATAAGGTCAAATGAATCTGATAAACAGCTGAAATTAACAGGTACTTGTCAGCTTATTGTTAAACATACTTACAGACTTTAAATTTGTTTTGTATTGGTTAAAATATAAACTGCTAGCTCTATCAAACTACTTGATTACAAAGCTTTGTATAATTTTCTCTCTAACAGTAATGGTTACAGAGAAGATAATACTGCCATCTATTGAATACCTACCTGCAAAACTTGTATTCTCTAGTATCTAAGATGTATCATATTGAATTGCAGCTAATACAACCAGCAAATTTTAAATTTATTTGTTATTTTTAGTAGCAATTTTATTACAATTTCTTCTTCACTAAACAACTCAACACATTCTGATAAAACGTGGTAAAGCACCTATTAATCTTCGAGTTGTTGAGATGTCGTAAAATCTTCATCATAGTTTTGACTTCGAGTTGGCTTCTTCAAGCTAGGAGGAGTTGCAAGTGTAAATAATCATAGTAGGTAATTCATTGATCATGGTTTATGGCCTTTTTGGGCCCGGTTTTTTGGACTAAGATGTTGAAGTATAGATTCTCTGCAGTATTACGATACATGAATAGCAAAGTTAGTAGCTAAAAAGTAGTCCAAGTATTAGATAACCTGTTTATTGTGATGCCTATGAAATGCCGAGTTTGTTTGAAATGTTGAATTCCAGTTCCCTAGACCTAGAGCATAGTTTATGAAAATGGAAATTTATTGTTTTTTGTCCCACCATTTCTTTCAATGTTTTGTGTGTTGTTGTTGTTTAGCGTTTCGCATGGCGGACGAGGCGGCGGCCGACTGCCTGTTCGAGCGACTGCGTCTGCACCAGCAGCGCGCGCCCGACTCCACGGAGGTGGCTCGAGCCATCACCGCGAGGATCAACTCGCGGCTTACGTCACACGGTAAGACATCACTAGCATTGATTCGAATATAGAATAAAGGTACTTTACCATGATTCTCGGAAACTACTAGACCAGTGTTGATACTGTGCAATGTAATAATTTTTTTTGCGCCATTTGGTTCAGACTAGCATCTGTGACTGCGATTCCCATAGACCCGTATGAATTCATTTTGTAATATTTAGATTTGGTGATATGCTAGTTAAAAATGCTGACACAATCTATTGTCTATCCTCACATTAAATAAAAAGTTAAGATGGAACTTAGCGAACAAAGAAGTGAGACACGTATACCGTAATAATCGAGTTGTAATAATAATAAAATAGTCGAGCTATAGAAAGCTCAACTGACAAGATAAGGCGTAGTTTCGGTATACGTGTGTGCGTGTAATTGTGTTTGTACATGGCAAGGCGTAGTTTTAGCCGGCCTCACTTCTTTGTCGCAAAGTTCCATCTTAACTTTTTATTTGATCTGAGCGTCTATCGGCCTCATAAATCGATCAGTAACATCCAGTCAACTTAGACGGTGACTTCAAAAATTTGTCATGTGTCTCTTGCGTAGACTACACGTGAAATTGCACATGAGTACCTGGCCATTCATTTATCACAGCCACCATCTTTTGTTACGTGACGCTACTTAAAATAACACTTAAGTACTTGTACCAATTTTGCTACATATTTAATAATACCGCTTTTTAACCTTTCCGAAATCGTAAAGATTATCTGATTAAAACGACAATTTTTCGTAATTGGATCCTAAATAAAGTTGAAAGATACAACTGCTACTTTAAATACTTAGTACCTACTTACCTTATAAAGTGATATTTCACAATTGAAATAGTTATAAATACCTATTACTCATATTAGCATTTATTATTTGTTACGCTCGGTAAGTTTTAAATCTATTTAAAACTTGGTGGGTTGGGTGGATTGTGATGGTGGTTGGATGGGTATGTGACATGTAAAAATACGTTTCTTCTCATTCATAACACATAAAAGCGAATCTTAAAATGTTTACTGCATATAAAAACTGCATAACACAAGCGCCGATATCGTCCATAAAAATAAATCAGTGAGCGCGACGTGCATGAAAGTTTAAAAAGACCCAGCAGCACCACTATTTATAACTGGAATACATTCATTCTATCCTTGTATGGACGAGTAAATAAAAAGTAACGGTTTACACATCTGGAACTTTAAATGTTAAAATCATGCGTGTGGTGTTAAGTGTCAGATCGGAGAATTACTTCCTTAATGGATTGAAACTGGAGACCTACGATCAACAAGTCTACATAGTATAGTTTACATTGTCGTTTGAAGAGGAAATTTTTATTATTCCCGTCTTAGTGCTCACCGGGGGGCTATGAAATGACCATATTTTAATTAGGTACTAGCTTTCCGCCCGCGGATTCGTCCGCGTGGTTTCTCGGTATGTATTATACATATAAACCTTCCTTAGAAACCACGCTATCCATTCGTGAAAACAGCATGAAAATCGGTGCAGTAGTTTTTGAGTTTATCGCGAACAGACAGATAGACGCGGTGGAGGACTTTGTTTCATAATATGTAATGATGATGATAATATGATTCACGGACACGATACTCCACAGTGTGCTATAAAGTGCTGGCCTCTCATAGTATTAGCTTTTTGTACAAGTAGAGGTCGACTTATACTGGCGAAGTATAGCACAATGATATGAATAGTCGCCATTTTAGCCTTAGTCTGCGTAGAATTTGTGTGCAAAATTTGATTTTTCTTAACCCACTGGTTAAGAATACCTATGACAATCGTTAGTAAAATGACCAAATCTGACAACCAGTCAATCCTTAGGATGTCGGTAGTGCCCAGCAATTGGTTTTCGGAGGTCTGTGACAAAAGTCGCTTCGAAAAATTATTCAGCTTGGAAGCCGACACTAACTGTCTAAAGTTACAAAATTCGCAAATTCAAATTCGGGAATATCATAAATACATATGATAATGATTCAGTATCACGATAGCCCTTTACAACAGTACGATCATTTTCAGTCGATAGTATCTATAATAATGGGCTAAAATACTAGCCAGTATTGGAATCTGCTATTACCCCAAAGCTTTGTGTAAATTGTTGCCTACTTTATTGGCTTCCCCGATCACTATCTTCAAGGTTTTCGTTAGGTATATCGGGTTACTGATTAAAGAAAAGACATTTAGTCTAGGGGCTTGTTCCTATAATAAAAAGAAACAACTTGTTCCATATGTTTAGGAATTTCACAAAAATAAAATATATTGCAGTTTTCAAACAAATTTTTCTTTTTTAACTTTCTATACTTCACTACCATTTGTTATTATTTAATTATGTGATGTTGACATATTTTCAATAGCCTGCCGAAATTCTATGTAGGTATACTAGCGTGAAAGCATGAAATTGTGCAAAGAACCTACCTACCTACGTACCTAAATCACCATAGCTGGTAATACCACAGGTACACAACCAGTATTTTAATAAATTAGAACCGAATCTCCCTTTTTACCTCCAATACAATCACCCATTCCTTGAATTCTACGTGCTTATGGTAATTCTCGTACATGTCCCATATTATTGCTACATGTTCTGTAAGTAGAATCAATGCATATAATTTGAATATCTTTGTACCTGTAATTTATCAACCTTAGAAAACGTATCAACAAAAGCTTGTTATAGGTACTTATGATGAACTTTATTCACAAATACCTAGTGGTGAAACTCGATAAAATTTATCAGTCTGTCTAGCTAGACAAAACTACGCGTACATTATTAAACCATAGTGAATATTATCCGGTCCTATTCAGTCAGAACATTGTTTTTACTAAAACACGCATTAGGTACACAAGTCAAAGAAGTTATGTATTCAGGCAACTATCACCACCAACATAAATGAGTATATTATTCGAAGGATTATAAGCTCCATTTCATCATCATGATCATCGTCAACCCAATACTTTGTCCCACTGCTGGGCACAGGCCTCCTCTTAGAATGAAAGGCTATATACTCCTTTTATCTGATTTAATGAATTGCTTAAACTGCTTGCCATACCAGTGCTTAGATAGGAGCCTATTCTGATGTCACACAAGATGACATTAAATATTCATTTTTGTGTTATTGTTTGCAGAATATAGTGTCTTGTGTTGTGACTGTTCGAATAAACTTTATTTCTATCTTAAGCCGATTCACATAAAGCAGATAAAGAAGTCCATAGCTACAATACAACTCTTTAAGAGTAGGAGACAAGAGACTATTGTCAGGTACCTACGTCGCTTTTCAAGTCCAAGGAAAGCTTATAATTTGGAAACGGTGACTTTGAACCTCAGCACTAACACAATAGAATTTCAGAAGAGAGTTCTTTGACTGCATGCTTATTTCTTTTTCCTACTGTACCCATACCCACATAAACTGCAGTTTGGCAATCTGCCAACTGTTGGATTTTGACGGCATCTCTCGCTAATACCTACGGAACATACTGAAAAGTGATAATTGAGGCACACTCGGTAATGGATCAACAAAAAGTTAAAAGATTCACTCATGTATGTGTCAAAGAGTGGACATCTTGAGTGAGGAACTACATATATTACGAGTATGACAAGATTTTTGTATGCAAACATTGGCAATAGTATTCCATTACTTCATTGGAGTAGAACGGGACAAATATTGCCGTCTCTTTCTGTATATTGAGGAATTGAGGACGGTATTCGAACGATTCCCAGCACGCGTGTTTTGTTTGCATATCGGAAAATTCTAAGATAAAATTGATATTTACGTCATTAGTATAAACGCTTAAAGCCCTATAGCGAGGTTAATGGCCATTTATTGTATATTATTTGAGTATTTAACTGAGCTAGACAATAAAGGGGATAGATAGGGGTCGAGATCTGAAGTACGGTTAAAGGACACTGAAGACAGTTCATTCTCTCAGCCGTCTGGATCGATTTCAATGTATATTTTGATCTTGAGAACACGTTAAATGAAATACCAATAAAATAAAATTAAGTGTGTCTGTTATATCAAATTAAATCGTAAGTGCAATCTGCTATGGTCCCGGTCATTTACCATTGATTTTCAGGCATCGTATAGTGCCTAATCAATCGATCAATCAATCAATGTGCGCCAATCAGTCTGAATGTTTTCTTCGAATAGGCTCCGAAACGCTTTTGAATTTCAAATGTTTTAGGGATTTGAACGTCCATTTCGATATCTTGCAGAGATCAGAAGATATAAATATGAGCCACGAAAATCCGTAGGTACTTGGGTACCTAAAAGTAGTCTATAATAAATGGAACGAATTCAGGTGTTTATCACTGAAACTTTTACGAAAACTCATAACGAAGTTAAACTCATTCAAGTTATTTCGCGTGTCAACGAAGAGTTAATAGCTTTTCGTTTAACAAAAACACTCTAACTTTGTTTTGGTTTCATTATACGTATTCAATAGTCCCATCCGGAGTTCTTTATGTGTTAAAAGATTACTTTTTGGCCTAATTTCCCGTTAATATTGCCTGAACTTGTAACTGTTAACTGTAACTTTTAGCTTAGGTAGCTGTCTTATATTATCTCGATGATTTACGAAATGGGCCGCGAAAAATTCGCATTTTATACAAAAACGTTATGGTTGCTTGTCATATTTAAGCAACGAAAATATTAGCTTAATTGCTTCTAATTCTTTGTACTAAGTTACTGTTGATTACTTGATAAGTCTTACTTTATGACTAGGGAATTCTGACTTGCCTGAAAATTTAGGTCAAGTCGTTACATAATCTACACTTTGCTTTTCTCCCTTGTTACTAGTATACGCTGAAGAGCTAATGGTTTTTTTTCCGCTGTTTAAGAACTTCGTCGTCTTTACCTATGTACTGTACAACATCTTAACATTATAATAATACAGTTCTCAAATTAAAATATCTCATCACGCCTATATTTCCTAAATGGTTGAGCATGTATGTGCATAATACCTTTAGCCAATTATTTCCAGGCTGACATTCCTAAAAGTAAGAAAACGCAATCACACTTTGTCCTATTTGGGAATCAATACCAGAAACTCACGCTTTGCAGATAATTATATTTCTTTAACTAGATAAATCTAGGTATTGATTTTTACAATTCTCTAGGAGGTGAAATGTCTAAAATTGTATCGTTATATTTAATGTAAGTACATGTTAATTTCCAAGGCCGATATAAATCATACAAAATATTAGACACTCCGCTTTTTCGTTTATATGTAATTATGCACAAGCCACAGATTATATTTATAAAAAGTACTTAGTTCTCATGATAAACATGTCTGTATCATAAATAAAATTATAGTCAAAGCGACTGGAAGTTGACAGCTATCCAAATAACATTTTTGATCGTTAAAAATCTTTTCTATAAGATGTTTATAAATAATTAAAGAGAAAATGAAGATATAGAGGAAGAGGTCTTTTTTATGGTAGATACGGAAAATCGGCTCGTTCACCACCGAGGAACGCGGTAAAGAATATCGGGTTAAAAATAAAGAAATCAAAGTAGTATAAGTGGTATAAAATCATCGATAACTTTATTACGATAAGAGATCTTTCGATTAAGGCTTTAAGGTAAACAGTAAACACATTGCGTGAGAATCTAAACTTACATGGCTTATTTAGAAAACTTGCGTAGATTCGTAGCACCAGAGTAATCGTACGTACTTACGACTCGTAGCGTGCTACGCGAGGGTAACGACTTAGTAATACTGTCAGATATTTAACGTTACGTGCAAATAAATACCCAAATATTTTTTGGTTTGCTTTTTGGCAACTTTGCTACTAATAAGTAGGCTAATGTTTTCCTTATATTCGCCAAGTTTTTTCTGGCGTAGTCAACCTTGATACTTATATTAATATATTAGTTTGATACTTAGATAGTTAAAAATAAATATTAGGGAGTTATTTTAACAGATATTCTCATCATAGAAGGCGACTAGCGATAGTAGTAGATTTACTTTGAGAAATTGTACTTCCACATAAGGAAAGAAGTAATGTAAAACACAAGTACAACACAACCAAGTGATATTTAACCCCTATTTGTATACCGTATTGGCATAATAATTGGCGTCACACGAAAGCACTTTGCGTGCTTTAAAACCTATAAAACTTGAGCCTCACGGTGAAGAAATATAAATCGGCTCATGAGGTGTCATTGCTGCAGTAAGATCGCGTGAGGGGCTTACGTAAACAACCAACTAAGGGTTTGGTGCAATAGGCCCCCAGCCAACCCCCGCTCGTGCCCCTACACCAATTGTTACCGATAATTTATTCAACGATACCCTACACTTATTAGTCATTGTTCAATTACCTACAAACTGGTACTAACAGTACCGGCGGTGCCGACACTTCGTACCGTTTCTCGATAGCTTTTGTTCGGCGACGACAATGTAGTGTTGGCGGTAAAGTAAATAACTTTTATGATGTTTGACATACATTGCGCCTTTGCGGTTGTAAATCAAAATAAAATCTTTTTACAGCGAGTAACTAGTTTCAAACTATTTGCATGCCGAAATGCACTAGCTATTTCATATCAACACTTAAACTGACAAAGTTAAAAACTGCTCCAAATAAAATACATACCTACAGTCGAACACAGAACCTCCTTTTTTAAATTAGTTTGAAAACTATTATGAAAACAAACTAAATTATAAAAAGTGTGCAAACAGTAACAATTAAAGCGAAGTTTGCGCAGCAGATCTATTTCTGTGATGACGTAAATCAAGTTTCACCTTGACATTGGTCAGACGCCCGGCACTCCCCGACAAATAATGTCTGTATATTTTGTGCTAGACTCGGGCTTGGAACATAAGAATTTTTTCAAACAATTTGACAAATTCAGAAAAATATTCAAGTGACAGGGAAAAGGGAACTTTAAATCACATACTGCCTCATTGGTCGTTATGGGTCGCAAGCGCAGCTACCTTGTGCGCTGGCGCGGTCCTGGGTTTGATCCCCAGATTAGGTGTGTTTTTGATTTTTCTATAAAATCTTCAGAGTAGAGCCATAAGCACACCTTTGCTTAACCTTTTTAAGCAAAAACAGTGCGTTTTTTTTTATTTCTTTGAATAAAATTCTTAATAAATATTTTCGGGGCTAATATTTACACTTCTTACGTACAGATTAATTATGTTGTTGACGTTCATGCATTGTTCAGCCGTACATGGAACTATAATTTTAATGATCCACAAATGGCCCATAAATCATATTTAATTCCAAATAATTAAGGCAATTGTTTGTACAACATCTATGTACAAAATCATCCACTACATGACTGTTGGATGGAAGCCAGTTTTTCGACAAATGTGACCAATTATCGGTGTCCAGAATTCGGATTGCGTTTAGTATTTATATCATGTCAGTAATAAATATTTACTATTAGTCGATATGAAATGTCGTAAGAATTATTTTGGCAAATCATTAGGAGCTATTAATATAACCGGATGAGTAGATGGGATCCGGATTTGTGTATATTTACTTATTTAATTGACAAATTAATAGCTAGAGCACAACACTTAGGTATAATTATGACAGCATGTACGTAGATATATTTGTTTACCTACAATAAAATCCGTGTTTCGACTCTCTGTTTAATTCGATTATATTCAGTTATATAATTTATTCCCTCAAAATACATAATTATCTAAAATAATAAACTCGGCACAAATAGAAAAAACTGAAAGGAATTAATGTCTAGCGTCATGTTAGTGACAGGAAACATACATTATGAATACGATTACTTTACACAAGTACGAAAATAAAATTTTATACAGATGTTTACTTTTTTATTAACCGTTCTTGTTTGTTGAAATGGGCACACAAGTCTGCTTTAACTTCCTCCAATAAAGTTCACATGTAAAAATAAACCACAATAATAATGTACTCTCCATAGGTCAAGAAGTCCAGTGGTTTTTGATCAAACGATTGGCGCTTTACGTCGTGGGTCATGTGCGATTTGAGTTCACATGAAATAGGACCAGAGTTTGTAATACAATGTGGGGCAGTAAGTTGATTTAAGATGCTTACTTACTGTTAATGATCAAATGCACAATGTGGCGTTAATGCGATGATCCTATTGACCTTTTTACCCGACTACGGAGATGTGCTACACATGTACGTACAAACGGACAAGATACCTACCCATCACTCGCATTTCTAAAAAAAACTTATGCACTATGCAATATTTCGTAGGCATTTGCAAAGTTTTGCAGATAGGATGATCAAATGGCGGTTGGCATACTATTCGAAGGCTTTAATAGAGAAGTAATTCTATGATAATCGTTAGTGATAGTCCAAAGCCCAGAAAACCTGAAAACCAGTTCATCCCTAGGATTGTTGATTAATTGAATTGAAAAGTTCTGATCTGACAGAACCAGTCCCTTTGTTATAATACTGATATTTGGCCGCATGATATTGACATACTCGATAATGTAAGAGATGCTAATCCACATATTTAATATTATTAAATATATGCCAGCTGTTAACAAGGACATGTTTACAATTTTGATATTGGCACCCACCAATGCGAATAATGTAACCGTCGCAAATGGACGCAAGCAAAATATAATATATCAAATTCAATATAGCATATCATATACAATTATAATGTGCGTTAATTAAATAATTATACTATAGGCCGACCGTTTAACTCGCGTATCGCCTGCGCGGTAAGAAGGGAGCGGGGGCGGGTAACGCTACACACGGGAGTCAATAATCCAAAGATTTATCTCGAGATAGACATTGTTGGTAAAGAATAAAATAATAAGTATATTTTTTAAGTATTTATTTACTTCCTACCGCTCCCTTCTTACCGCGCAGGCGATACGCGAGTTAAACGGTCGGCCTATAGTCATTCGTATACTGATGCGTAGTACTTACAACCGGCGAGATCATTCGTCACATCGAATCAATCGTAACACGTGGCATTCTATAGTTTTTGCCCACCCCTGTGGGAAAAGGGACGTCACAAACACAGAAAGACATAGACACTTTCGCATTGGTGAGGTCCAAAAATGGCAGCTACGTAGGCATAGGTAGTTATGAAACGCCGTAAGGGGATGACGCGAAAACAGAAAGACACCGATCATATTGGTGAGATCCAAAAATGGCAATACGTATAGATACTCAACTAGAAAAGCTTAAATGCATCACTAATTGACTATAACTATCGCGAATAACAGTGAAGGTACGCTCGGCTACACATCAAGCTATACAACTCCGGTTTACTCTGGCCTTAAACTGGATTTGTATAGGTTGACCGGTAGCCGTGTGTACACAACTAACATAACATACCATCACGCCTGTATTCCCCGAAGGGTTAGGCAGAGGTGTACTTAATGTACACCCACAGTTCGCCGGTATGTTTAGGTCCCATGTAATAGGGGGCGAGCCTATTGCCATTTACCGGGCACAAATCCAGACTCCGCGGTGCTACTGAGAATTTCATAGAAAAGCCCAATAAAACTTTGCTCGACCTGGGGATCGAACCCAAGACCTCTAGCGTAGCAGTCGCGATTGGGAACACTAGACTAACGAGCCAGTCAGTACACAACTAACAGTGCAAGAAAAATGAAGGGTGGTCTGTAAGTAGTATGAGTCTTGAGGGAAAATCTATGAAGCCAGCTAATGTCAGAAAGGCCATAAATTTAAAGTGATCACTTACTAATGCAAGATGCCAATACCTGTCACTGCAGTTAATGAAGTGTGCTGGCATCTATTGGCATATTGGCGTGTTGATGTATCTATCCAATTTCAAAATGTAAATCACCGTACCTAGTCTGTCAAGATGATATAAATCATTGTGTAAAATGTTATTCTTCCTGTCTATATAGTATACTATGCCATATTGATCCTCCTAACTTCCTGATTCCATGCCAAATTCTTGTATAAGAATATGCTAATCGGAATTATATTTCATATTTATAATACAGTTCAGTGTTGGGTACAGGCTCCTCTCGGAATGAGAATGATTAGCCAACAGCCCACTAAACTTTCCTAGAGTGGTTTGGCAGAGGCCACCTAACTTCAGAAGCCTTGTTACTTGATGTTTCATTTCTATCAACAATCATGCAATTGAAATTACGTATTACCATTACGTCCGGCGCGATAGTGTTGTTGCTACGGCTATTCTAGAAATGACGGCGTTCGGCGTATTTAGAGCCGTGCCGGCTGGTCGCGGCCGCTCGGCCCGTCGCCATGACGTCGATGCCACGCGCGTGGCCCGCTGGCGACCGGCCAGGAGTTCCAACGAGACGGCATGTCATTGTCACTGCTACCCCACTAGGCCATATTGCATTTTCAATACGACATAAACAATGATGTAGGTACTTGAATTGAATCAGGCGCTTCCGTAGTCGGGTCAAGGAATTTCGATGGAAAAAATTACGTCATAATTGCTATATAGTTAATTAATAGTGCCCCTTACTGCACCGTTACGGGCTTACAAGCAGAGAGCATCGAACAACAACAACACAACAGCAGTTGTCTAGTCACGGGCATTATTTATTGGTATTTCTGGTTATGACAGTTTTCCTGTGGAACTGGGCTATTGCCAATTTCCGCTAAAGCGTAGGAATCCTAAGTATTAAGTACCTACTTGCTGCCCCGGCAAACTTCGTACCGCCATATTTCGTATTACGATAAAACAAACCTGTACGATATTTTTTTATTTTCTTTTAAATACAAAGCTTGTCCTGATAACGAACACAAACAAAAAAATATATATCCAATTTGGTGCAGTCGTTCGGAAGTTATGTGCGTACATACATTTCGGCAATTCATTTTATTTATATCGATTTAATCAGTAAACATGAATCATCAAATTGAACGCCAGATTGATAAGTCAAAACCTACCTACCTATAATTAAGGCATTTTTAGGGTTCCGTACCTCGATAGGAAAAAAAGGGACCCTTATAGGATCACTTTGCTGTCCGTCCGTCTGTCTGTCTGTCAAGACCCTTTTTCTCAGGAACGCGTAGAGGTATCAAGCTGGAATTTATATCAAATACTCAGGTCTACTGTCCCTTGGAGCTGTTAAAAAATCAAACTTCTAAGCCAACGCGATAAAAGATACAACCGTTTATGCCGCAAATTTCCGCAAAACCTACAAGGTACTTCCCGTGAACTCAGAATCTTGAAATTTGGTATAGCATAGATAAAGGAAAAATTGCGATAACCGTAAATTTTTAGTTACATCATATACCCACTTGACCGGTTTTTTGTAATTAGGATCCTCAGATGATCGAGCAATTTATGAGGAGATCCGCTTGACTTGATTCATCCTTGTAAATTGAGTTAAGACTGAATATTAAACCTGTTATTTTTAATGCATTGTACATTGCATTTATACTAAATAAAAATGTCTTTTAAATTATTATTTAATGTTAATTTAATGATAAATTTATTATTGCAATAATGTTACCGAATCGTTCAAGTTTATAACAGTTTATAACAGTCGGAAAAGGACATTTGTAATATTGTGAATAACTGCCTTGGCAGATTAATTAAACTTGTTGACGATACGACAGACAAAAATTATTTACAATTACATTATTCGTCGTGGTGCAATTATACCGGAATGGTGATATTTACCGGCTATAATAATACTTTGAAAGACCACTTGACGGCCTCGTGTACCGATGAACTGCTCCAGTTGAGGTATCGAAACAAAAAGACTCGCGGAAGCGGTGTGGTGGCTGCCAGTCGGCGCAGGCGCACGGTCATCGCGTTCGCACTGACATACGAGGACGCCCTCTCCACGCACCAACGACGACCCTACATTCTAGCATTCGAAACAATATTAAAATGTAACTGCATTTAAACATTGTCGAACATTTTCGTGTTCGGTGACGTTTATTGATTTTCCATACCTTTGGTTCCAGACAAACATATTCGCCAGAGCACACTGGATAAGTTATGGAACAAACAGTCGGGAACCATACAGATGTTACTTGCCATATTGGAAGTATGTATAATATCTTCAAACTTACTTCCCTCTTCATCTTTAATACAATAGTACCAACTTAAGTACTTCAATTAATTGCAGGGCTCAAGGGATACAGCCACTACCACATACATTACATCAATACTAAGGGAAGTTTTGTGTTTGAAACAAGGGAAAGGAAAAAAATGTTCAGGTAAATATATATATATCTCAGAAAAACCAAAGATTTAAATACGAATAGGTAGACGCTGTTGCAGATATTTTTCAATTAAAGGCTGTCTAGACACCTTTTTATGTATATCTATTTAAATTATACATATAAAACTATCATATTTCAATAAACAGATTTATGCCGAAACGTAACAGCTAATAGATTTCAAAGGACAAGAAGATAATAATCTTATTTTATTTTCGAATGAAAAATTTAAACACGTGCGTCGTTTATTTTAAATAAACAGACACACAAGTTAAAACGCAAAGCTATTTATAATTATTTTTGGATAATTAGTTCCCATTGAGTCATCGGGAAACAAGAAGAAAGAAAACAAAAAATCTGGCAAAGAAAATAAAGTGCCCGCAGTTAAAAAGGGTATGTTATCGTGTGCCGCTTATAATGTAAATACGTTGGAATTAATCGCAAATTATCAAAATAATAATATGAAACAAACTAATCAAAATATTACAAAAAAGAAATGCACTGCATGCATTAATCTCAAGTTCAAACAAATTAACAAAATGTCGAGTTGCCTAAATTAATGCCAAGATTAACCGATATCGATTATTTATAACACGTTTTATTTTAATTGCACATTTGCTTTTGCGTTTATAAATTTTATCGATGATCACACGAAAAGTATTAAGCAACACTGGCATTTCAATAACTGCTTTACTAGTACCCTTTCTACTTGATACCTCCTTTTTGGTCCTACCTACTGACATTTAAGAAGAGCTCACTTGGTGACATTGGATCCGTTGACAACATGACCTTGGAATGTGTAATTTGGAGCTATTGTCAATTCAGATGTCATTTCACCGCACTGCTGTGTTCAATCATATTAATATGATTCGACATTGACTTATTTTTGAGATAAAATAATATAAATTAAAGTTACATCGTAAATGTCAAGATTGCTTTTCACTATAATAAACTACCCACACAAATAATATTTTAATGTCTCCAAACTAAAATCAGAATTTCAAATCTAAAGTTATGATAATAATCTCTCTGTACAAAATTGTATTACAAAACTTGTCGATATCGACAATTTCAGCGAACAACCTCGCGAGGCAGCAGTGCTCACAGCACTTCATATCGATAAACGGCACGCAGGTGGTGATCCGCACGATGATAGCAACGCACAGCAAACGCGACGGCAACGTCGGCACCGAGCTGATGCTGCAGGACCTCGTGTGGATCCTCGCCTCGCTAGCGCCGAGAGGTACGGACCTAAATATAGGCGGTTGATTGCAGCTAACAACTTGGCCCGGCATCAGTGCGCACAAGACTTCATACAGATAAAGGGCACACAAGTAATCATACGCCGGGTAATCAGCACCATGCATGACAAGAGAGACCGACACGCTGGCACAGAGTTGGTGCTGCAAGATCTGCTCTGGATACTTGCACCTCTGAGTTCACGAGGTTACCAATATTGATTTTAAAATGAGTACTAATTTTTCTTCATTCTTTTTATCAAATTATTTTCTATTATGCCCCAGGAAAATTATCTCAAAACAATTGTTTTCAGATCCAAAGTTTGCGATGAAAGTAAGGATGCTCGGATGCGTTAGAACTATGCATCTCATATTAAAGGGACACTTTACAGATAATAAACTGATTTTCCCTTTGCTTGTTATTATGAAACAATTGGCTAAAAATGGTGAGTTTTTACAATACCTTTTAAAATATTATTTCACGCAGCAGTTTATACTTGCTGACTAAGATAATAAAATTTCTTACAACATATTTGCCACTGTTTTGTGTTTTAAGTACTTACGAAATGGCAACTAATTCTCAAAATCACCCTATTGGGATCAGGATAAATAATGAATTTAGGTTAGTATTTTTTTACGGTTTCAGTCGTTACTACGTCCATTTTGATCCGTGATGGTGTAATTGCGACTTACGAGCGTGTGTTGGTCAGCCTCGGCTTCATTCCGACGGCAAGACTGCGGCTGTGCCTCGACGCTATTGACTATTTCAGTAAAAATAGTTAAGTGAACTATTCGTTTTCAAATCTTTAGTGATTAATTGTTCAGACATGTTATGTGTCATGGAGACAATAGATTGCACATAAAGTCTTAGACGTTTCACATTAGTTAATTTATACAACCGAAAGAAACCACAAAAACAGTTCCATGACGTGACACTCATACACGCAACACAACCATTCCTTTACCAACAAACTTGTTTGTCGCTAATGAATTTATGTTATGTTCTGTTTCAAATTTGTTTGCATGTCAAATGCGTTATGTGTTTGTCACATGATCACACGTGCGTAACTCACACAGAGGTGTGCTGCATGCAGATCGTGAAGACAGGCCTCTGTAGCGTGCTTCTCAGGGTGTTCGACCGATGGGATCGCTACGAGGGACGCATGAGGCTCAAGATATGCGCACACATTCTTCAGACTCTACAGCACCTTTGCAACAGCAGTACGTATCTCTGTCTGAATGTATCCAAACATAATTACTATGATACATAATTGTTATAGGACCAGTGACGGAGCTAACCTTTCAATTCATAAACACTATTTCATAAATGTTTTCGCTCGTACATACTATATTTCAATATACGCAGAAAAGCACAATATGAATAATGATATGAAATGATTTACTTTAGTCAATCTAAAACTAAATAATCAATGATCGTATTCAATTTCAGAAGCGGGGCGGCGGGCTCTTTGTACTAAGAAACATGTTCAGACATTGCATAGGTTCTGTTCACAATGCCCGGATGAACCAGAATTTGATGGACTATTAGCAAGAGTGTGTTCGGTCATAACATTGTGTCTGAAGCACCAAGCCTTGCCCGTGCCAGTCTGTAGTCCAGCATCGTTTAATCTAAACCCTATCTTAAAAGGTATTAACCCTTATGTGTCATCTTATGTACCTAGCACTAACACTGTTAAAATAATATAAATTAATTCGTTTTGTAAGAAATTATAATCTACTTTTTATCCATAGGTACAAACGCCTCATGGCCTTGTCACGAAGACGAAGAGGATGCAGCAAATTCTGATTCTAAAACGGTTAATTCAGATTTAGATGATGACGGTCCAGATACAGATATAGAAGGCATTGACGAGTTCCCAGACATTGAATTTGATGAAAATGAACTAAAAACTGAAAGTAATGAAGAACCAGAAAAAACACTTGTAAAGGGTGGAGACAGTTTTCAAAGTACACTCTGGATAAATCCTAATGAGAGAGATTTAGAAGACTTAAAAAAGTATATTATACATTGCTTTTAATGTTCATATGCGAATGGTAACTTTAGTTCGTTGGTGGCAATGACTATTGACAAAACTGTAATTTCATTGTTAGCGCGTTTACGTACTCTTGGAACATATTTTTCTGTATTTAAATATTCCAACTACTGTACGGACCACTTAATATATACGATATAATTCTTCGACTTAAAATTGATTTGGCCAAAGCAATGTTTTGCGACTAACCAAAATATTTTTCTTTGTTTTCAGATATTTTATTTATTTTAAAGAATTTGGTTCTTATAACAAGCAAATAAGGCTTGTTAAAAGCCGGTCTAACTCTCGAGGATCGATATTAGAAGATTTTCTGTTATCACAAGCTGGCGGTAACAGGAGTGTTCCTTCCAACCTAAACCTATCACTTACTGCCGTTTTAGGCAATAATGACTATGAAAATGTAATGGGACCTTCGCAGTCACCCTCATTCTTGCAATATCACAAAATCCATGAAAGCTCCTGTAAGTATAAATGTAATTTCAAATGACGTACCAATTCATTGGGCGCATTTTAAAATTCTTTCAGAGTGATGATAATTGAAAGTTATATTCTGGAATCAAAAGCCTCGCTATCAACCTGTTAACAGGGCATTCTGTTATCACGCTAGAAACGGCATTACATCTAATAAACCATATTCTTCTTTAGTCTATTCAGAGAAGAAGTACAAGTACCTACCTGATACGAAAACATTATTATTCAATGTGTAGAAATCTTGTAACATTTATTATCTCTATTGAAGATCCTGATAATAATGAGATAATTCGTACAGTTTATAATGAGAAACTAATATTTTGGAAAAGAACGAATAAATATAATTTAGTTTCATGAAATTAGTTTTATAAAGGTTTCAAAGAATTATCTATTCCGACAGCTACAACATCATGTTCATCGCTAAAAATACATAAAGACATTTCAAAATACGGTACATTTGCCAATGTGTACTCTACAATATCGACCAGGGTTAAAAGTGTGATACCCTTCGTGAAGGTAGCGTACCCAGACATGATGGGTGGCCAAAGTAATAACCAGCCTGAGCCCTTGAATAAGATGGAGCGAAGCGCGTGCAGGTTAGTATTTACAATATAAGTCAATGATGCTTTTTAAGTTAGAAAATGAAGAATTAGCGTGACTAACGTTAGTCTAGTAGTTTGTAACAGGAAAATAAAGGTAGGCAAACAGTTCGACAATTGCATTCTATAATCAAAACTACCGTTGAAGTCAATTTTATTTTATATTTTCATCACCAAAGGTAAATATTGTGAATTGCAAAGATATAAAAAAAACAATCAAGGTGTTTCATACTATGACATCCTATTCTTTAACTCCCAAATTTCTATAAAAATCGAACCGGGTATTCTCGAGTTACTTTAAAATTGTTATGTTATTTTAGGTTGAAGCTTCTGTCTTGTGTAGACAGGGCGATAAACCCTGAATCTTACATGAATGAGACTGTATTTGATTTGGATCAGCTGTGCAGTGCTGCCATCAATCCAGAGCCTGTTGCGCAGAAGAGGTACCTCTAAATATATCTTGATTATAAATACCGAAGACGTCCAAGTTTATCATACATACATACATACATACCATCACGCCTGCATTCCCCGAAGGGTTAGGCAGAGGTGTACTGATGTAAACCCACGCTTCGTAATAAGGGGCGAGCCTATTGCCATTAACCGGGCATTAATCCAGACTCCGAGCTGCTACTGAGAATATCATAGAAAATCCCAATAACACTTTGCACGACCTGGAAATCGAACCCAGGACCTCTAGCGTAACAGTCGCGCTAGGGACCACTAGACTAATGAAGAAGATTATCATAATATGACGTTCTATAGCATAATGAGAAATAGGCATTGCGATAAGATATCGCTACAGATATTGTTAGTCGCACACAAAAAGAGAAAGTAATCTTACAACGAAATACGTGTCCGATTTTTTAATGACTCAAAATCGATCTGTTACCTAAGTCTATTTCTTGATTTGCAAGTCAATACAATTGATTTAAGATGATTATCACAAAGTTTTAGCGCGGAGAGCATATGCCTCGGCAACACTGACGAGCAAGAGATCACGAAAGTCAACAGTTTCTCTTCAAGACTCTCGTTTGAATCAAGATTCGAGTCTGGCAATTTGAGGAAAGTCATTCAGGTAACTATTCTATAAACTATTTAAAGATTAGAGCATGTTCGTTTAAGATCAATACGTAAAGGAAATACCTATCATGAAAATTGCATTTGCCTAAGGTACATCTGATAAATTTGATCTTAGCTTCGCATTGATTCACTGCAAGATTCATGCAAAATGCCGTAAAATCTAATTCATAAAAATGAGTACATTTGCTTGTTTATTCATCCTTTATCTTTCCTATACTATTCATGCGATTACAATGATACTTTTGAGTTGTTGAGTACCCACGCGGCACGCATTGCAATTCACATAACAGTTAATCATGTAGATTGACTCATAAAATACAATATTAATAGTTAATGTATTCCTATCTACAAGATGAGTAACTTCAGGTAGGTCCGAGAGAGTACGAGCTGATACTAATGCCGGACGTGAACTCCACGAAACGTCACCAGTGGTTCTACTTTGAAGTCCGCAATATGCAGCAGGGTCGACCCTACATCTTTAATATCGTTAACTGTGAGAAGTCAGACAGCCAGTTCAACTTCGGCATGAAGCCAGTCATTTATTCAGTGAAAGAGGCTGTTTTGGGAAGACCAGGTACTAAAGAAATAGTATTCTATAAGAACTTGTCAGTCCCATATTATGAAATATGTTACTTGTTACTTTACTAAAATTAAAATAAATCGATCTTATTATTATGTTTATATTTATGATATTTTCTAAGCTCATTTTAGGATCTATCTACAAATAGATACTACTAATTTTCTTACGTTAGGGCACGTATTCTTCATTGTTCTATAAATAACTTCTTCAATTCTTTTATAAATATTTTTGATGACATTATTTAACTTAGTTTTATACCACGCAGTGATTGTCACCAGGTTGGGTGCGGGCAGGGTCGGACATTTGTTACTACCGGAACAGCTATCACTACGCCAACCAAAAGCACCACAACAAGTGCTACTTGACGGTGACGTTCAACATCGAGTTCCCACATACCAACGATGTCGTATACATCGCCTACCACTTCCCCTTTACCTATTCTATGATGATGGTGAGATTTTGACTATTCATTCTTATTTGGACCTTTATTTAGAAATAATTATTTCAACAAGTGATTAAAATTACACAAGGTAACATTTTCAGCCACATAGGCAGAGTTAAGTGGTTGCTGTTTATTCCAATCTAGGTCCTTATCCTTTTGTATAAATGTCCTTGTCCTTTCGTATAAAATGTCGTCTGCAAGAGTCAAGATCATATTTATATCAATGTAATTATTTTGCTTTTATGAGTTTCCATAGTATGTTGCAATCTTAAGTCCTCAAACTAGCTTAAGCTATTTAATTATAAATTCTGATATTTTGACGGAGAACGTTACTTTATTCATTCTAAACAAATTTTAAATAAGTACGGATCCATTATAAAAAGCTAGTTTTGTTGACCAGACGCGGATATGGCAGTGGAGCTTACAGATGCCCCCAGGATCGTACCTACGCGCGGAGCCCCTCTGCTATTCGCTCAACAGCAACGAGATCCCGTTGCTTACGGTGTCCGCTGAAGACACACCTTCCAATCCTATAGTGGTATGTTGTTTTTCTCCATAAAAATGCTTTAGAATCCGATGCTTAGAATGCTTGTACTTCGTCCAGAACAAGATGTTGCACATACTTGGTGCGTGCAATGTGCATTTAAATGAGAAATTCTTGCAAATTTTTATCATTCAATTAACTTACATACACATTACATATAGTCCAATACGAGATACCCGTTGAACGACACAGCGTTACGTGAAACTTGAAAAACGGTTGCGGGTACGCAAATTAAGGCTTTATATTTACAACGGTGAATTCAGGAGATTAGACGAGACGAGTTGGAAGGGGAAGACCTCGGCGAATGTACCGCAACCAAATTGCGGATGTTCTTAAAAAAGGCCAGGTTCCGAGCACCCTAAGCCGACGGTCATGCATGAAGAGATTAATGAATGTAGATGAAGCGAAAGAAGTGTACCAGGATCGTAGCAAGTAGAAATCTATAGTCTCTGCCTACCCCCATGGGAGACAGGCGTGATAATATGTATGTAATTCAGGAGATCCTGATTTTCTCTTGATGCACGTACTCTTGATGCACATACTCTTATGTTATATTCGTTAAGAATGCTGTGCTTTAAAGAGGTAGTAGCAGTGTCTCGCTGGCATGTCTACATGCCAGCATGAATGGGTCGCACGACTGGGGAAGTACTACCCTCGCATAGAATATCGACGTTAAGTAGCAGTATCCATAGTGTTGCGTTTCGTACACTCACCGTGTGGAAAACAGATCCTTAGAAGGTGATGCGAGTGATAAGAAAATTACTTATCACTTGCATCTTTATAAACTGCTTCAGGAATTTTCTACCTTACCTTCGTAGATTTTTTAGTTATTCGTGTTATCCAATACCTTGGTCATGATTGCTAAGAGTATTTTATTACGTGAATGTAATCTTATAACTTCCTAGTACAACTAGGTAATTTGATGATGTTTTTGTCAGATTGCATATCTTTCATGATGAAGTCAAACATTACGAGGAAACCTGTATACCTCAGAAATACTCTGGACAAAATCTGGCAACCTGACTATAGCCCAACCTCGTGTTGTGTCTGTCGTGTTGATGGAATCGGTTCTATATGCATATGGTAAAAGTGTAAAGGAGACTCTTCTAATAATATTCTCCGTTTGCTTAAGTATATCTGACTTATTTTGATAATCGTCCAACATAGTTCGCGGGTTTCAAAAATAATAGGGATAAAGCAACGGTTTTCAGGGTTTTGCCTCATTATTACATTGTTATGTAGATATGTCATTCTAAGTGAGCCTAAGTTTAGTCAATAGTGCTTTTTTTAACTTAAGCCGTTGTGCCAACAGGATCGTGAGATAATATTCCTGACGGCGCGCGTTCACCCAGGCGAAAGTAATGCGTCGTGGGTGATGGACGGCACGCTGGGCTGTTTGCTTGGAAGTTCCATCGCTGCTGCAGCCTTGCGTGCAAAGTACGTGTTCAAGATCGTCCCCATGCTCAACGTGGAAGGTGTTATCAACGGCTGGTGAGTATTTTTTAGACTCCTGTTAATTGTCATCTGATATTTGACTTTCGAAGTTATTCATAGAGGTTGTGACGTTGTGTGTTGATTGTTATTATCTGTCACAACATTTGCACCAGTAGCATGTATTTATATGACAGCGAGCTGTATATTGTTAGGATTTTTTTGTTGAGAAAAGTTAATGTTCGTTGATGTACGGGGTTGCTTATGATATAAGATTGGTCGAGAATTATCTCGAATTAAACCATTGTTTCTTATTAAGTATAACTTTATTAACTTCGCTACATCACTATTCTTTAAATTCTTGAGTTTCACCTTAAAATACTTACCTAGGTACGTCACGTATATAAACACTATCTTATAACACTATGTTTTTCAAATGATATGTCCAGACAACAAATATTCACTTAATTTTCTTATATTAAATTAATACATTTTACGGTTTATTATCAAAAATACCGGAGATCTGTCGCTTCTACGTTATTTACCTGAGCGAAGTGTAGGTACCTATACGTGGAATACTCATTTTGTGATATTCGATATTACGAAGACGGAGGCAAGTCGCACGCAAGCGAGTCGCCAGCACCTTCAACCTAGTTTAATAAATCATATTGTCCCATAATAAACCTTCGAAACCCCCATAATCATTCATATATAAGCTGGAAAGATATTACAATACTAGAAATCTCATTTACATTAAATCATATTAATATAACAAGGCGTACAGTGCACCCTCAACACGCAAGCTTCTAAAGTAAAACACCTAAAAATACTTCTTATAAATGCCTCAAATTATTGGAATAATACTTTTGGTAGACTCAATACCTAATTGTCACGAAAAGATAAATATTGGCCGCTCGACCGGACACTAGTAGGCGGGGGGCGCCAGCATGCCGCTGGCGTGGACGGAATGCTCGGTGGCGTCCGGCTCGGCGGTGGACGGCGCTTCGTCGGCGGACGCGTGGGCCTCGTGGCCCAAGTACGCGGCCGGGTCGTCACCCGCCATGCCCTCGTCGTCGTCGTAAGGGCCCTGCGTCGCCTCCTCCTTCTGTTCCTGCTCCTGGTCGTGCGCGTGCGCGTCCGACGCTCGCGAGTAGTGAGAGTCAATCTGGGGCGACGATGGCAGGATCCCGAGTTTCTTAATGTGTGGCGACTGTAAGCCGTCCAGGGAGGTGGGTCGCAGTTTCCCGATGAGGTCGTTGAGGGTGAAGTGAGTCGGCAGGTGTTCGGAGCGCGGCGGCGGCGGCGACGACGATGTCAGAGGGTGGGCAGTCGTCGTCGTCGTCATCGACAGCGGCTTCCTGCCGGAAAACATACCGACCCTCGTGTTAGAGAGCCGCTTGTAAAACGCACACATAGTGTAGCTACTACAGTGTCGATTTAATGTATCTGACTATAACATAAGAAGATATTAAAAAATCTGTTTCTCATATTCAGTTGGGTATTAAATTTATAACGAAACATGTTAATAATATTAGTAATTTATTGTAAAAAACAAAATTGTTAAGTGCAATCAAGTATTGAGAATATATAATTTTATATAAAGTATCACTTGAACAAGAGATACCAAGCAAAGCCCCCTTCACCCACCCACCAAAAGATTTTGTAAATTTTGATATTCTTTATGTAATTATCATAAAACGTATTGAAATAGTTAGTGACGATAACGTCATTCTTGCCAAATATTGTCTGCTGGGTGTAGGGCTCTTGTTTGGTGGTTGGGTTGGCGCAGAGGCCTGATCCCGCGGGCCCGCGCGCTACGAACAAACATTGAGGTAGAACCAAGGTCTACACTTGGACTTTATTGTTAGCACACTACATCGTACACTAAGTGTCCCAAATGTTATTAGTTAATCATGTCGTCTTTTAGACACGTTGAATACCATTTGATGAAATTCGTGAGCTCGAAACTCGGAACCTGCACATAGAAGCCGCTAAACAAGTAAGAGGGGGAGCGCGCGGCTAGTCGGGGAGCGGGCCTCCGGAGACGGCTGGCATCTCACCTGGCATTACCCCTGCGCGGAGGACACGGGGATGGAGCCGTAGTTGTAGTAGTAGCAGCGCGTCTGCTCGCAGATGAAGTCCTTGATTTCGCCGCAGTGCTGCGGCTCCCAGTGGAAGGTCGGCGCTTTCAGGGACACGCAGCCGTTAGTCATCACGTGCTCCGTTCTGGAATACCGACTAGTTTTTATGCAATATTGCAATATAGAACCGGTAAAGGGAATTAAAAAAGTATTGCCCTTTAATGATACACTATTTATAAACGAGCTAGCGCATCCAGCGGAGCGAATCGTGGGAAAACCATGTAACCGTCAATTACAAGAAAAGTTTTATTACACTACTAACTTTGTTATAAGGGAACCGAAGACTTCCTTGAAAACCGATCGTGCAATAAGTGAACTGAGCATCTTCGATATGAAGTGGGTACTTCCTAATGCTGGCTAATGGCTAATGACACGATGTTGAGATCGATCTTAAAGTTTCCACAAAAGGAGTAACGTACCCGTGTCTAGCGGTGCGCTGTGGCGCGGTGCTGCCCTGTGGCACGTCCAGCGGGTCGATGCTGTCGTCAGCGTGCTGGCTGGGCGCGTCCATGGGCAGCCGCCTCATGTAGTTGAAGGTGGCGTTGAACGGCAAACCCGTGCTCATCCACAGATACATGTCCGTTCCCAAATTGTTGCCCGATGTCCAGAAGTCATACTTGTTGTAACCTGAAAATGAGTAAAATAACATAAGTACTATACTATACTATAAATAAAATCGAGCGTGACAGACAAAAAAAAAAAAAATAAGATATAAAAAATAAATTGAACTGCACAATTATTTTTGTGACTTGATTAATGTGAACCTGTTCACAAAGATACGAATTTTCTAATTAAAGAAAATTCGTGCCTTGTGAACATTTCGCAATATTTAATGCTAAAAATAAATAAGAAATAAGCATAATGTGAACCTTTATTAATTTTATGTATACTTGAAATACAATATGAATATAATTATGAATTATATGAATTATAATTTAAGTAGGTATACCTACAGCAAATAAAGAAATGAAAAAGGTTCTTACCAGCATTTGTTAGGTATGTCGTAATAGAATCCGCCTTTTCCTTAGTTTCAAAAGATGCGAGCTGCAAGCCTAATGATCTGCAAAAATAAATGTATTTTTAATACTATAACACTGAATACAACTACCTATAGATTCAAAATTATACCCGTAATAAATATTGGATCAAGACAACTGAGGGTAATGGTGAGCGCAGAATAAATTGAAGAATAAATTGTTTTTTATAGAATAAAATAGAAATGTATGGCATACAAAGGTTGATCGGGCTGAGCCATCCACATCTCGAGATATTTAAAAAGAAAAATATTAATTATGTTACAGCAAATTCACGATTGAGTTTTTGTTTGGTCGTAGTTTACGAGCGCCGTTGTTAGAGGTTGTTTTAATAGTCATTAAAGTAAATATAATTAAATTTGTTCTTGTATGTGTTGCGTGGTCAAAAAAGTTTTACTTCTACGATTTGTTCCGTGTAACAAGTACATTACGATAATACAATCAACCTGGGCTGACCATAAATACAATTCCGCTAAAGAGCTATCTTATAAGACTATAGTTATTGCTAATCGTATTCAGCTATTAGCCTGAACAGAGTACCTACTAGTTGCACCAAAGCCTGTTTATCGAGACGCAATTTATTCGCTAAAGACAAGCCGTTCAGGCCGCGGCCTTGCCACGGTGGGACCACATTCCAAGTCCAAGTTCAGAAAACTCTTAGGGATTAAAAACCTCTAGGGCATCATATAATATAACTGGACGTTTTACCCGCACTTAAGTTTACTGTATGCCCCGGGATAAACATAAAAAAAAATTATTGTAAAATAAAATGTATGAAATTGTATTTAGTAACTGAAATTGAAAAGAAATTATTAAAGTACCAGGACAAAAAAAAATGCGTGGTAAAATCAAAGGCAATTATTACAATTTTGTCGAACCAAACTGCCGTGAGAAATAATTCTCAACCCGTGAAGAAAGCCTAACAACCGGTAATGATTTTAATGCGCTCAATAATTCATTACAAAGCAATTCAAAAAAACGATACCATCAATGAAATGTACGTAATGCAACTGCTCGCCAAAAAACAATTGAAAGGCGAAACACGTTTCCACTAAAGACTTTTTATTATGAATTAAAACATCATAAATTATACTACACTTGAATTTATCATGAACTTCTGCTAAATATTTACTTTAGTCCATTAAGGCACCTTCAGCATACATAAGTTTTCTTTTTGCCTCCAACTCACTTTGGTTCTTGATGGATCCAGTTTTAAATCGGTAATAAATAAATCGTCGTCAATCATCACTTCCAGTACTTGTGCAGGTTTAAATATCTTTTCAAATTCATGTTCTTCCTTTTGGCGTCTACTGAAGTCCTGACTGATAATTCGCTTTATATCTTTCTCAGTAAATCTATTCAGTTTATTCAACAAAAAATCGGCGACATTAATGCGTCTACGTCACATCGGTGCCGTTAGTTTCTTTTTGTCATCGCGATCAAAGTGAACCGTAACACGACTCGGAGCAGTTTGTAAATTATCCACGGGTCCGGTGTTATTGCGAGCGAGACGCATCACCATAAAACTTGTCGTCACGCTGGTCACGCAGCACCTGCTCCTGAACTACATCTGGTCACGCTTGTCATGCTGCCAATTCGAGTTATATTTTACAACGAGTTTGTCGCGACCTTAATCGATTTCTCAGGTCCATTATTTTCCTTATAGATTATGTTTATTTAGCGATACGGGTATTACAAGAGGCGAACTTTGCCACCATTAACAATTGAAACCGTAAATAGGTCGTGGCTGCGACACGTTGGAAGGACATCGTGACCGAGCTTGGGGCTACTGACCTCTCATAGCAATTTGAACGTGCACGTGGTGGAATCTAGATCGCGGTATATGGCACCTTTCTTGCGGCGCCTGTGGCACAATACCATTTTCAAACGAATGAGATCATTTTCTTACGTAGGAAATCATTATTTCATAGAAATGGACTAACGGGACTGCTGAACTCGTAATTTATCAAATTCTAAAGGATTCGATTTTATAGACTTGCAAGTTATAAATATATTGCTGAGACGCTCTCAGAAACATGGCAAATTTTTAAACGCGATATTTATGTACCTAGTGTGCCTAGTAAAATGAACATTAAATCTAGATAGACAGATGTAATACAATAGAAAAAGGTGTTTACCCTGTTCTATTTTACAATCAGTCCCGATCAATCAATAAAAGTATTTTAAACATGAAATACCAATTAATAGAAATTCTTAAGTATTTGGACAAAATGCTTCTTACTACATTGTTTGTAAATGGCGTCAAGCATTACGAATGGCTCACCAAAGTAGATCGCAGTTGCATCAATATTGTTCTTGACTTTTCCATGAACCTCGTAACGGTAATGTAAATGACCCTGCACTTCCTGGTGGGCAAAGCGTTGGAGCACACCTCGGTGCTTGTTAACGCTAACCTAACTCTAGTTATATTACCATTGGAACCACAGGAACACGACGCACCAGATAAGACATACGGAGTCACGATTAACGAATATTTATCTCACGAGAAATGCCAGGGAGATGCAAATCTCACTCTAAACACTAACTTCGGTATGAATATGAGAGATTGTTACATACCTGCAGTACTGATAAGCGAGGAAATAGTTGAGTTCCGGGCTGTAAGGGTTCATCCTCGAGATAAAATATTGCACGCCATCTAGCTGTATAGTTGTTATCCTTTGTGCTGAAACAAGAGGAAAATATATGTTATGAAGATTTTTCTCAGTTATGAGCATACAAATTATTATAGATTTAATAAGTTGATCATGTAATATATGTACGTCTTATACAATATCGTCACTCGTGCAAGCATTTATAATGCATCTTCATTAAGTAAAACATTAATTTGCATGAGATCTACAAATCAAGCAAGCCTTGTACATTACTTTCATAGTCAACAAAAAGACACTTCTCTCAGTACAAATCCATTCTCAGTTCAAATCGTTAACACTTACATCCATTTCTAAAAGATAAGTGACAATGGATCTGACGTAAAATGAATATAGCCGGGATAATGGCGCGCCCCTCATTCTGTTCATTCATTGCTTTAATGCGACGGTTATGAGACGCCTGCGCAGCTCGCCTGCATTAACGCGTGATTTACATCGCACGTCACATGCTCTGACATTGACAGTGTGCTCATCCAGATTATCATTGAAATATTCCAAGAGATACTTTTGTAATAGCGATGCTGATATTTTATTTCTTATTGAGCGTACAATAACGAAATATCCCTTTGCTTTCAGCGTGGTATTCCCACAGCTTTTCACCACTACTTAATATGTTCGCCACGATCGTTCAACTTCATTGTCATAAAGTTTGCAATTTTGCACGTTATTTTCGTACTACGATTGCAGTATAATGCAGCGACGTGCAGTACATACAAGACAAAGTGTTTTGCGGTCGGACCCCCGCTGTATTGAAGCGCCATGATTAATTCAATGTCCACTTCTTGCCGTTGACCGCAAAATTTTATTACTTCCTAATTTGGTTACGTACGAATGCGACATATCTTTTCTGTTATGTCTTAATTAGTTCAAACGCTAATTTTAATTGGATAGAATTGGAAATGGAGTTTAGATCTGAACTAAATAAAAATTGTTGCATATATGAACGCCAGGAATAGAGCAATCATTTATGATGAGTTGCATTACCGCAATCGTAGGCACTAGACGACACAATCTGAGCCAGAATCACGTAGCTTCAAAGTTAAACTGTATATTAACACCAACTGGTCTAAGTACACGTGCAAAGTATAAATGCCGGTCAATACTCCATGATAATAGATTAGAACTGCAATGTCATCCACTTTAAGAAGCATCGACGCGAATCTCACGCTCGGCCGCGCACGAAATACTCCGGACTGCATCTTTACAACCACGACCATATTAAACAAGACCACGACTCTCTACCTACAAAAAAACCAAGATTTTGTTTTCTTTAGAAACTAACGACATAGCATTCATCGGTCCTATATATAGCATGTCGTGCCGTACCCTGCGATATGCAATTGTTAGTACATCCCGAACAATCCACGAAGAAAAAGATAAACATGCCATCTTGGACCACGTACGGTTTATTCAACCATCAAGGTGATTAATAATACGTAATTAAACGTATCCTGCTTTACGTCGGACGGAGGGAACAGACGACTAAGAAGCTTCACAGCACTGATCTGATTAACATACTAGTTGTAATGGCCATTAATTGACCGTAGATTGATAGACGCCTTGTCACTCGTTCTCACGAACACTTGCATAGATACGAGCGAATTTATTCCCGAGCGCTCATACTACATTATAAGACGGCTCGAAGCTTTAATGGCTGCATTATTTAACATGACAGATTTCAAAATCTTAAGCGTAGTGATAATAGGCATTTCTAAAAGGGTATAGGTAATTTACAAATGTAAACTAAGCGCTACGTTGAAATAATTCAATCCAAAAGTACCTACACGGAAACGTATGCGGACACATGACCGTAAATATCCTTATTGCTTTCCAACAGTTTATTGAGAAACTCAATAGTATATTGTGTATGTTGTTAAGAAACCTGAGTTCTTCAACGCAACTTTACTCGGTTATTAGAGGTCCTGAGCCTGGTATTGGAATCCATGCATAATGTACCCTCATGCATAAACGATGTCGCGCATTACTTGCTTACTTCGCTTTTACTTCTTGTTCGAGCTTTTCCTTGATGAATGCCGCATTCTGCAGTCAATATAATAGCTGCAGCCATTTATCTTTGTTCACTACTTTGTTGCTATTCTCTTCACGGTTTGTTTTATCTTGCAATTTCGCGATGAGGTACAGTATTCGTAATTTCTCCTTAACTATTTTTCAATATGATAAGTAATCTACAGACCTGTATAATGCTACAGAATAAATAGACATTTAGACTTGTACGGGTATGACTACCAATGCGATTATTTGTTTTTGATAACAATAATTGGAATTATGCTTTGAAGTCAAGATATTTCTGCATTAATGAACCATTCATTCTGAATAATGCGATGATTACGAAGCAATATATGAGCATAAAAGGCGATAGTTAGGGACGTTTAGAAAGTACAGGCTGACAGTGAGACGAGTGTACACGAGCAACAATGAGCCTCAGGGAGGCGGGTCACGTCGCATGAGTCATGCGCGCGCGCCGCATACTGATGAAGAGCGTCGGCACTCCCGACTCGTGCACGTAGCGTCATCGGAACCACCAAGACGAGGATGGCACTGTTCCATATAGTACAACGCTAGTTTTGTAGGTGCGACAATACGACCAGGGCCGTCGATGGACTACTTCCTCAATCGCAATTCATAATGCGACTACGCTTTTTACATACAAAATTATTTTCAATATCAAACCAGATTTTGTTTAAGAAACAGTGCTAATGATTATCCGGACTTAACACCCCCTGTCACAAAATGCGACACCCCTATGTAGATGCTAGGGGTGAGTGCACTCAGTCGCCGGCGTCAACGCCGCGTGGATATCCGGCGAGGCTCATCCACCGGACGCTAACGGGCCACTGTCCAAAACTTCGTCGCAAATGTCAAGACCGCGATGCGACGCGCAATCGCAAAATCATCATCGCGACTTGTACTTGCCGACTCTTTGCTGATGGCGAGTCGTGATAGCTCATTTTAAATGCAGAACTTAAACTTACACTCTGGTAAGATACCGTAAGACAGCACTTAAGGTCATACAAAAGATTGCAGCAAAAAAATGTCCCAAAATTAAACGTTATCAGAATGATCTATATGCTTGTGAGTTCTCTGAAAATAAAACTGATGGTCTCAGAAGAGTGGATGGGCTATTAAGATAAACTTTCAAAATTATTTGAAATGTTTGCAGCCAAGACAAAGAAATAAAAACCAATAATATATGTTGAATTCCTCAAGAACTAAAACCGGAGTAAACAACAAAACTAGTTAAAATTCTAAACGACAATTTGTTTAAAGAAATGAAAATAAATCACTATCTAAATGTTCAATTCTGTAACAATTACGTGTTTTTTTTTTTAATAAATTCAGTGAACGCCTCTACAATATCGCGGATATCGTAACTCAATCAATAGTCGGAAGTTAGCAGATGTAACCGTCGCATGCGCATTGGCATACAGAGTGCGATCTAAACCACATTATTTGTATCTCTCCTCGATTCTATCATTGTCTTATTAAAATTCGTTTACAATCTTGTGAAGGAATCTCACGTCTCATGTAATAATAACAACTTCCTTCCATTCATTGGCACCGATGTTACATGTGTATAAAAAGTAAGAATCTGCTATGATTTTTATTATTTTGGACTTCGAAGAGTTAATCTATACTTCTATACTAATATTATAAAGCTGAAGAGTTTGGGTACGGGTACGATTTGAAAAATGTTTGAAAAGTGTTAGATAGCCCATTTATCGAGAAAGGCTATAGGCTATATATCATCACGCTAAGACCAATAGGAGCGGAGCATAAATGAAAAATGTTGCAAAAACTAAATGTGCAAAAGCCGAGAAACCACGCGGGCGAAGCCGTGGGTGAAAAGCTAGTAGGTATATGAAATCAGAATTTTAATTTTTCATTTAACTGAATAAAAGCTTACGTATAAACCTTTACAGAAATAATTAATTGTTATTCTAGCAAATATGATTGCAATTTGCAATTCATTTACAAAAAGCTTTATACGGTTGAACAACTCTCTGCGGGGGAATTTTCTTTATGGAGGATCGATCATCTTTGCACCCTACTCTGACACTACAATTACTATTACATATGCATTCATTGGAATTCTGCAAAAGGTCGTATAATTAACATTACTTAGAATGGTTTTACTTTTTATTGCTTTCAATTAACGGTACCTGCACAACAAATACTAGTCGGGAAATAAATAAATTTATGAATTATTACTCCTCTAAGTATTCGCCGAATGGTTAGACAAAGGTGTATTTAATTTACTTACACCCACAGTTCGCCAGTATCTTTAGGTCCCGTCTCCTAACTCCGAGCTGCTACTGCGAATTTCATAGAAATACCCAATAACACTTTGCTCGACCTGGAAATCGAACTCAAGACCTTTAGCGTAGCAGTCGCGCTTACGACCCAATAGTCTAACAAACATTGCTTATGCAATTAACGATTATGATCGTTATCTACGTAATAAAACTCGAACACTGTAACTGCAGTCTAGACTGAGTCTAGATGCACATTTTTGCAGGAGTTCCTAGTACATCGCAGGTGAGGCATGTGATGCGATTTTGAAATATTCCCACGGGATTGAAGAAAAAACTATATCGTAGCAAAAACCGCTCGTTAAACCAGTAAAATTCAGAAAGCAATCTGATACCTTTAGCATATACGTATAGTTCGATCAAAATAACTGTGTGACTCTAACGCGTGTTCTGGGTGTTAGTCGTTCAATAATCAAATATGCGAAACATTTATGAACGTAATTGTATTTATATTAAACTTTATTACTAATCACTTGTGGATAACAGACTAGCAAAGTTATTTCGACTGCACTGTAGTTTTATAGGCTATGGAAAATCACGACGCATTTTCCATTATAGAACAGTTTCCATCCTTGAGTGAGACAGCACTTTATCCAGTTACAACCGCCTAAAAGACGTTGCTAATGTGCATTATCAGCTTCTAAAAATAACGCTAAGTCCCCTCAACGTAGGACATTGACTGAATAAGGCAGAAAAGTTCATTATTCTAACGGACGCAACATCCTCACGGGTTATGAGCACCTCTTAGTTTTTATAGCAACATTATTTATTGGTAATGAATTAATTGGATAAAAACAAGTTAGATAGGTAATATGCTTTAACATTTCTAGCTTACGTAATTCTGGTATAAGTAATATAACTTCTTTTCTTACTATAAATCGGCTTCTTCGCGGCTTATCAAGATGAAACATCCACCAATTTTAAGTTAGACCTCTAGCAACGGAAAAAACGGAATATAATTGCATACATATAGATAATCGCCTGTCTCCCATGGGGGTAGGGAGCAGAGCATGGGGGAGCAGAGACTATAGATTTCCACTTGCTACAATCCTGGCACACTACTTTCGCTTCATCTACATTCATTAACCTCCTCATGCATGATCGTCGGTTTAGGGTGCTCGTAACCTGGCCCTTTTTAAGAACGTCCGCAATTTGCATTTTTTTTTTTATTTCATGCTTTAGTTTTTACTTGATGCTTATGCCGACATACAAACAGACAGACAAAAATTAAAAAAAAAAATTTGAATTATGTTGCTTTAATTAATTATAATTGAATATCACGCGGCCCATTTGCTTAATACTTAGCAACTTATCACTTACTACAACTGTGACAAAATATCTAATAATAATTTTGTTTCCCTTTTAAGCTTTGAAACCTCTGTAAATTAAGTGTCTCATACACTCAATATGCACCAAAATTAACATAAGGTTTGGGTAACGTCATTCAAATGTATTCTTATTTCTCATTTGTTAAGAAATGTGTATTTTATTTATTACCCAAAATAAAATAAATCTATTAAAAAAAACTAGCATTGACTGTGAATGACGATCAAGAGGTCTAAAATAATTGAGTTTTTTTACTAGTTCCTTAAAACGTAGGTGGGTACTAAGACAGTAATTTAGGACATTCCCACGGTATTTGGAAAAACATCGTCACCCCTCCACCAATCACCAAGCTAGAAAATTAAGAAATGTGTGTTATTATTGGTTCAAGTTCATCTCGATAAGTTTATTTACTAGCCGTTGCCCAATTGCCCATGGTTTCGCTCACTTTCTGAAAGGAATTACTTAGGTACCTACTATAACTCGGCTTCTAGGCGGCGTATGAAACGTCCACCAGATATTTAGTTAGATGCCCCGCAATAAAACTGTGAAAACTTTATCTAATTTCGTGCAGTAGTTTTAGCGGGATGTGACTACAAACATATAAAAATTCAAAAAATAGTTGTTTTGGCTTCTGTTGCAGCATATTAGATTTTTATTGAATATCTATGTTCAGATATTGGCCAGTTACAATGTCATAATATTATATAGGTAAATAGATTATTTTTGATCAGAATAAATAAACATGTGAAACAAATACTCGTACATCTTATGTATTTTATTCGAAATAAATAAATTTATTAAGTGGTGAAACTATTTATTTTGTAAACTTAGACTTATTGTTTATAATATTTCTTTCCTATCTCCAGGAATTTTGATGTAGGATTATAAAATATCACATTTCGAATAAAAGTGAGTTTGAGGGAGAATTATAAAAACATTTGAATAGTTTAATAGCCCTCATCCCCTAACCCAATCAGGTACGCGGCTCTACATTCCAGTAACTTAAAATATCATGTTACTGCTTTTTACGACATCGTAACATCTTTTGCCTACTACTATGAACATGCATGGAAATAACATTTATCAAATCTTTGTCAAGTTTAATCAAAAAACAGAAATCATAAAAATGTACACAATTTAAAATGACTTCAACAGCGGATCTCCTATCACTTAAGCGTTGATTAAAAGCTGTGTAATCGTGTAACCGCAAACCGTTGGCGCCGGCGGCGGCGACGGAGCAGCGGCGGCGCGCGGTGCTATGCGTGCGTGTGCGCAATGCAATGCATTACATAACGCGAACCAGTTGGCAGATCGAGCGCAACCACCCGGCCCTCGCGGCTCATGCTCCATCTACTCCATACATTACACGACATGTATTTCACGGCCGTGCCAAGTTCAATGTTGAATATTATACCTTTATCGGATATTGTAAAGTCCCCGTCGACGATTAGATAAACTCTGAGAGAACATTACATCGTGATAAAGTATGTACATCTCCGCGTAGACCATGCAGCACTTATCGTGTCATTGAACTCTTAGCGGAAAATTGGTTTACATCAATTCTCATTACAAATCTATTCGTGATGATTGATGATTCGAACACCTGAAGCCACAAAATAGTTATCAAATTACCGATTTTAAATTAACGTATAGTAAAAAGTGCAATTTCGGTGTCTATTAAAATTTTTTGATTGTTGTTGTGCGTGGGAACATTGATCAGATTGTTCGTGGTCGGATAACGATCGGAAGGCAAAAAAGGGATCGAGATAATGGCGAACGAACGATGCACAAGAGACGAGCCCAAGGACGGCGCGCGTCTCTTCTCTCGCGCCCGCTGCGGAATGCACCTACCAGACTATTTTTAGTAATCAAACCCGATGCCGACCCGGTCCTGGTCCCGGCGACCGGCCAATGAGACAAACAAATGTCCGCGAACACAAGTGATTCCGATGAAATTATATTGCTAACGAGCACTACTCTGCAGTGCAATTACAAAAAAAAATAGAGCAAAACAAAAACCATTGACGGAGCAAGAAATTGTATTGACTACCAGCTTTTTACGTTGGGATTTTGTGAATAAACCTCTAAATTAGTTTTTCTTGGGTAACCAAACCTCACATCCGATAAGTAATTTGATACAATCATACCACCTGGTGCTGCGGCCACATTACTTTTGAATTATAGCGACAAAAAAATGTTAAAAGAAAGAGATCACAATAAAGTATCACTTAGAGGGCTTTCGGCACTCGACTGTTGAAGATTAACTTTTTAATGTTCTCAGACTTCGATCCCATTTAAGCTGCGGATAGACAGGATGGAATTCGAATTTAAATCTTATTTAATGTTAACAACAAAAACCTTAAAGCATGATAAACGCGGCGATGGTGCTCTTCTATAATAATATTATTTAAAGCCGCTATCGCATAGCTTGAAAATAAGATTCAAATGTTGATTAATATAATCATAATTCCTCGTGTTTATATTAGATAGACAATGGTTTAACTAAACATGCCAAAAGAGCTTATACATACTATCGATAATCTTGTATTAGTAATCGTTATTAATAATATTTAATAACGAAACAAACAAAAGTAACAATAATAAGGTTTTAAGTTTAACAAATGAATCATCACCCTCCTGCACTTATCCCAATTAACTTGGGGTCGGTCGGCTCAATCAATAAAATAAAAATATAGAACGGACATTCCATATTTTTAAAGCAATTCAAGCATAATAACGTTAAAATATCTGACACTTAGATTTAACAGTCAATAAAAAATATATAGTACCTAATACGCATATCGGGCAACAATGATAGAATTCGATATGGACAATGATGCGTGTCATAGATACAGATTAAGTGGTTCGAGGCGAGCGTTTATCTGTGTATAATCTGGAGTCATCTACGGTACCGGTACGGGTGCTATAAGTACTGGGAGCGGCGGTCTCGCGCGCACCATAATATTATTCCATGGAACTGCAGCGCTAGATGTCCTGGCCACGCGGCGGCTAGGCGAGGGCCGATGAACCCCGCACCTGTCGCCGCTCCCTCCGCATCCCCGCACTATTTTTTCCCAACACCGACTTCCGTCGAAGACTTTTTGCCGACCTGTCGATAACCTGTCCGATAGCTGCGGACACGCCTCATTAGCGGAATCACTCCTTACTATGTTGATTGGTTTAAATCATCAACATTTCTCACAGACTCTATGATCGCAGAGACATCCTTGATGAGGTAATTCTCGGCATTCCGATAAATGGTTACGTTGACAAGTGTCATTGACTTGAGATAAAAAATCTTTACGAGAATTGCCACGAGTGCACTTAACACTTTTACGCGGAACTTACAATTACACTGTAGAAATAGAGAAGATATCATACTTGTTTTAATTTTTTAAAACACAGTATATTACACCCTTAGAATATTATTTCAATCCTTACATAATATTGCAGCATACAATTAAATCTGGTTCCCATACCGTAACCTTTTCTAATACATGGGATCTGTACAGTCGTGACAAGCATGGTAGCCGCAAGTGGAGTGTCGCATTGTTCAGGTCGCACGCGTGTGTGCGTTTAGTCGCAGGCGCACTTGAGTCAACACGCAAAACCCGCCGATCTGCTCCCGGCTTTACGGCTCACCTCAGTGTTGTAAGCTTTGTTGATATTAGCCACCGGTTACGATGGATTATACGAATTTTATTGCGTGTAACAAGCTGTAGAACATGAACAATTTGTTTTTAGCATTTTTGGTTCTCATGAACTTTGATTTCCTACAACAGTAGGGCCATTGCTCTACATCTCTCTCTTTCCCTCCACTTGTGTTAATTAGAATGCATTGTTTTAACACCATAATGGTATAATTAGTACCTTAACATTTCCATTTCTAATCTTATTATTGTATGATTAACAGTACTTTAATATAATAAGATGTAGAAAATTTAAATGATTTGGAAGCAGTAATGGTGGGACTAGCTATTGTACTATAATGAATCTTGAACAATGAAGGTCGAGGACCCGTAGGTCACAGCAGCCACCTTGTTGCCTCCACGCCGCGCTATTGTAGCTCTTACATAAGTTATGACTACTTCATGTAATGCTAGCTAATCTAAGTCGTTATACAGTTACAATATTTTATTCGATTACCGCAAAGAAACTGAGTGTATCACCATTGAGATTACGTTCGTTTTTGACTTTTAATTCGATTACATCAATAAATTTAGTTTTAAACACACTGACAGCGGTGACGTCACGGTATTTTTCTAGATAACGACCTCATGATTATGATGAACTTATTAAAAAGTGAATTTAGTAACATGATTTAAGTGTAGTGGCAAGTGAAGTAAATATTGTGCCTGAAGCTGATAATGACGATGAAGTAAAAAAAAATATTGTCATGTAGGTAGTGTCATTCTAAGACTAAATAAAACCAGAAGCAATATAATAGATAACAAATTGTTAACAGTAGCGAAATTACTTCATAGTTAACAGAGTGATGGCAATGAACTTCAATAACTTCAGTGTCGCAATAGGTAGGTACTGAAACATGCACCACACCGCGCGTTTACAAAAATAACAGTATAATTGAAACATAAATGAGGTACACACGGCTACACATCAAGCTATTTGAAGCTATACAAATTTAGACTGACCTACCATTATGAAGGCTTTCTGTAATATTTAAGGCCAGCCTATACCTACTGGATTTGAATAGCTTGATGTGTAGCCGTGCGTGCCTACGTCTAGCGCCATTAACGTTTCAACAATATTTAAGATTAAGTACTTCGGGCCGTAGTAGATAATGACAATGTCCTATGATCTGATTTTGCAACTCCACACAAAAACTTTCAGTCATTAAAAGAATCACCATTCACCATTATAAGAAGTAAAATATTTTCCCACTCTTAAATTGAATTTCAGATGATGGTCTTTATATGCATTCAAATTAATGAGGTATTTCAATTTTCATGATAAGTCTAGAAATGTGAATGTAGGAATTCATACTTTTACGAAAATTTAATTAACGAAAATCTAATTACAACTTTATGACATACCTGCTGCGGGACCAAGGGTGGCTGCGAACAGCAAGAAGCAGGTGGCCAAAACGAGCTGCATGTTGATAGAGTCGAGCGATATCTGCGGGGAAGCGATCTGAACACACGCAGGAGTGCGCACGCGCTACACGGGACACTCGGGGCACACTGAACGCGCGCTGCCCGGGACCCCCCCTTATAACACAGACACGTCCCGCGCGCACCACCGCATGGGACCGCTATAACGACCGCTGCCTGTAGCCTCGCGTACAATACTTCACCTCGTAAAAGATATTCCAGCAAAGACATAGTGAACCAGCAATGTAACGGCCCCATTGATCTGATCCACGCTGCTGGTGGTGCGGTGTCGTCAGCCGCGGACGTCCGGCGGCGGGCGGACGCTCGGCTCAGCGGCGCCCGCGCTCCTCGACACGGGAGTTATCTCGGCAAATCGTACCGCACAATAGTTCGCGCTCAATTTGTTCTTGTTGTGGTCGACGCGAATTCTTCGCTTGTCCAAAGGGTTGTCGAAGTTGTCGTAGTTTTTTCTCTACTCACGATTTGGCGCGGCGCATTTCAAGAGTGTGCCTTTGTTATATCTTCCATTGAGGACCGGCCACGCAAACCACCTGCAAATATTAATAGCGTACCTACCTAAGGATCCAAGAATCCATCTAATTAACACTCTTACGCCCCTTAACGCATGTGCGTAAACAATAAATACACAATATAAACTCCTTTCAATGCGGAAGACCTACCCTGAAGGTAAGGTTTTTCAATTTAACAATCAAGATATCATTATAAAATCATCCATATCTAAGTATTTGACAAGATTTCACGTTAGAGCTGGTAGATTTCCCTAGCGTATTGTCTATAAATACTATTCTGTTTATATTAACTGAGCAAATGATGCTGCATCTTGAAGGTATTCCCATAAAGGCTGACAGGCCTACGAGCTAACAGATATTAATTAAGTGTACATTTGACCTTGCGGTGGACACAAACACGCGCGGGCTGAGTTCAATATTAGATCTTTGCTGAAATAAAAGCAAATGTTGGAGACACAGAGCACTTGAAAGCCGCCGCCGCAGCTTCACCACTTTAAACATGTTGCTTTGAAAGCCACGTTAATTGGTGGGACGCTATTTACTTTGCACGCCATGCGGCCCTCCCAGCTTTGACATTGCCATACCATATACTATACCTGCCTATGTGTCTATAGTAGGTACACATATTCCTTCATTTAATATGCATAATAAAAATGTAGGCCAAAAAATAAATGTGGACATTTAAGTGTTCACTTCAATAGCTACAAGACACTGCACTTAAATTATTCTACAAAAGTTGAATTGCCCTAGAGCCTGCAGAAATTCTTTTAAAATTTCTTTTTATCGCATTCAAGCGATACATATCAGTATTGTTTTACATCCGATGAATTATATGGAGGGCGATACCAGTCAATAAAATAAAAATTCACGGTTTTATTTTCATAAAAAAAATATCAAGGTATTACTTTAATAGCTGCAAAATAAAAAAAAGCTTGGAGATTCGAGCGATACAATGTTTTTTGATCTGAAGATGTTTCTCCGCTTCGGGGACTATTTAATTGAACGGGAGCATGACTCCGATATTTTCAATAATGGGAGTAATAGACCGCACATGCCGCTCAAACAAAACTATTTATGCGCCATTCACAATGCGATCGTGGTCGTGGTTTCGCCCGTACTAGCCAACCACATAACATTAATTGATATAATTACCATAAATTGAAGACTCGTGAACTATTTTTTTTTTACTTGTTAAAAATATTTATGTATACCTACCTAATTTTGGAGCAATGCACACCCAAATTACATATTCCATCACTTATATAACTTGACACAACATTATGAGTGTTCGCAGATTAGTGGACTGTGGTACTAAAATAAAATAAAAAATTTACAAAGTCTCTCAGGAATGAATTCTAAAACTATGCCATCAGACACCATAAATACAACTCCAAACTAAACATTAGCAATATGACTCATTTATAAAATAGCAGCATAAAATGGAATATAAGCTATAAACGTTTTTATTGCGTCAAATCATGTAAAGGTTAATAGTATGTAGGTACCGTTTCAAATTATGATCTATGCTTGCAAACCCGTAGATGTGTCGCCGGTCTTTAATCATAGCGTCCGTCAGCGTCGTGATTATTCCAATATTTTTGAGTTGCATGCAGCGCCTGCCCCTGCGGTGGTCGTCGACGACTACTCTGATTACCGCGATTACGATAAAAATGCCCGCTATCGTTTAAATTCCGTTTTAAAAATAACCGCGTAATAGTCAACCGCAATAGCAATGAATACTAAAAATAAAATATTAAGTGGATGGCCCCCTTAGCCTGTCGTCCCTGAATAACATTCGGAATATTGCCCGATCATTATGCTGGGTGCACGTCGCTAGTGGTCCGCCATTTACATAGCCTACTATTAAATTATCCATTACGGTCTGATTCATATCGAAATCTATAGATTCTAGTGTTCTCGATGAGTCATGAACGTATGTTTCTGAACGACTTAAGTTTATATTTTATTTGGAGATTCCCGCTCAGCTCTGTCCACGTCCAGTTAGCTATGTGGCGCTCCACGTAGACATTGGATCCAACCCACGTCGCGTCGTGCAGTCGTTTTATACATAGCTATAAACTTTGTCGTGTTCAGCTAGAACATAACGTACGATATAATATTAGAAAATGTTTTACGGCATGTAAATGCCTTTATAGGGCCCATGTCTTGGGTAAGCTTAAGTATCGTCGGACTTAATTCTTGCCATAACATTTATGATCTTACCTTTGCTACTTATTTTTAACACCTTTACTTATATTGGTTATCTGACATCATATTAAGGTAAGTACTAATCAAATATAAATCTTTTTACTCAAATAATCGCAGTTTACGACGGAAAATAATTATCATAAGTAGTTTGAACTTCAATCATCGAATCACAGAAATATATATCCTATAAATACATAAGCCATGTTTGTTTGGATTTGTTATGTTCTGCATCGCTATCTCATGGCCCAGGCCCTAAAATACCCAGATAAATAAAGTAGCAATATTCAAATATCTATCTCCTAATCTATCTACCAATGATTTACAGTCGCCAGCACATCAGGTTATACAAAACTGTCAAACTTCTCCAGATGATTTTAAATCTTAAAATGTAGATGATTAAGTTCAAAATCGACTGAGAAAATTTGTCATTTTGTGGTAACCTGATGTTCTGACGACCGTACCTGAAGGCTTTTCACCTCTACAGTTTTTCTTATTAAAAAGTCAAGTCCGAAACTAGAGAACACGGCCTGTGTCGAGGGGTTTTTTTATTAAAATTAATAGACATTAACATTTCCTACATCTAGATTCAAAACATATATCCATTTCAAAACTGAAATAATGTTCTCGAGTGGGATACAACCCATTATACTCGGCTTAAGCGCTAACCGTTATACAAAACGTGCAGTTCGTGCATTGTTGCTGATTACTTGAGATCAATATTATTATAGTCTTTGCTTGAGATAACTGAATATAAACTAAAAAACTATTCACTAAGCTTGAATGATAAAATTGAGAAACAAAAGAACATCGTTAAATCGCCTTTGAAAATAAAAGTCATTTCCAACGGCCTATAAAGTCTTTATTCGTGTTGCGTTTTTAGCCATACGCAAGTATTTTTTCTGATCCCTAAGGGCATCTTAAAATAAATGCATCGCGTGGTGAGCTCGGACCAAAAGACCAAAAAGAATAACGAAAAAGATCGCACCTATAAAAGTCTACACTAACTCAATTGCATGATCGCCGCGGTTTGCTACTTATTTGCACAATTTCCATTACTTAATCAAATTATTACCTGCGAGCCGATCGTTCCGCGAGCTGCCCGCAGTTTTTCCTATTTCCCGTGGGATTCTCGGGTTTTCTAACAATTTAAATTGTACTTAGCTATAGGAAATGTCGTTAACTTAGGAATATAATTTTTCTTTATTCATTCCATAGGTGAGTCTCACAGAAATTCAGAATCAATTACTTAAGACAAGAAAATAAAACATTAGTGTTTAATTTTAGAAAGAACTAGGAATTACGATTACAAACACGAATAGTTTCCTAATATTCGACTAATACAAGAGCCAAACAACTAGAAAAGGCTTATAAAAATCGGATCGGATTACTTTTACCTTAAATTGTATTGTCTGATTCGATGATTTTTGATACATTGACACATTTATGTGAATTTAAAAAAAGTTGACGTTAAATTCAAATCAAGACAAGAAATAATTCAAGTTGAATAATAATCTTGACACTAAATGGAAACCATTTGAAGAATCACTTAATTCGCACCTAAACCATCTTATGATCAGTATAAATATAAATTATGGCAATAGATCTTACTTATGCTACGCATGGTTGAAGAGCACTTAGCTTTCTATATCACACAATACAAGTTTTTGCCGAGGTAAGCAGCGCTGTTGATTATAATAAAATGGCCTATTATACGCCCGTCTACGGATATCCTTGGCACAATAATGTATTTATTCTATAAGTCATTATCGCCCGTCGATGTTACACTAGATAAATCTCGAGAAAAGTTGAACGAACTAAATCTCATTTAATCTTTTTTGTTTCCTACAGATGTTTATTGCTCCCCTCTAGTTTGGAATAGCGTAAAATTGACAGAACGAATCAGCATAATGTTTTCAGTAGATACCATTTAAACCGTGTTTTTGTTATTCATGTTTTTACTTGATTATTCCATAAACATTGTCTAGAAGAACAAAATAAAATTGTAATCACATAAATATCTTATTGTATTCACCACGCCCGCGCCGTATCATTACGTTGCTTTTGGGAAGGAAACAATATTTTTTACAGATTTCCTCATGGTTCGGGTGAAGGAAAGTAATTTAAAGCGTAAATTAAGTTCAGTAGCTTCAGATAAAATCAGGCGACCGAGGCACGGTCGTCTTTGATATTTAAATTAATGTATCAGAGGAATTTGATTGATTTGGCTTGTTAGCAGGTGGAATCTTAATCATACATGACATCGCTGCAAAAGGTACCGGTCTGAAATGCAATTAGAGTTTTTTGGCCTCAGTGTGTGTCGTTATTAAATTGGCGTAGCATTTGCATGGCTGACTCGCTCGGCGCCCGCGCACCGGAGCTTGTGCGGTATGCGTTATGATGACACTCCGCATTTATAATAACTGCAAAATATGAAGTCAGTCTCATAATAAATACTTGGACTAAGGGGAATATTTGAAATGTCTTTTTGTGTGCTTACTCTGCTAAACTATGCAATGGGTTTTGATAAGAAGATAGGTACTGTTTTCATAGACTCACTCACTATTAGGTGCATGGTACCTAACCATACCGGTTAAATGTGGGTGTACATGTACACCTCTGCCTAACCCTTCGGGAAATACAAGCGTGATGGTATAAATGATGGTTTCATTATCATTTGTTTAGATATTTTTTTTGGAAGTGATTATGTGTGGTTATATCATGTATTATAAGTAGAGATACCCACCTAACTGTTTTCATAATATTTGAAGCTGCAATAATAATATAAGAAACGAAAATGGAACGATAAGGAACGAAAGTTCTATCATTTCTTGACTTGTAGAAAAGTTAGGTTAGCTCGGCAGCCGCAGACTACTTTGTTTCTTTATCTGCACATGGTAGCAAATGCCATCATATTTCATTTGTGTATGCGTCGTGTATTTTATGTAGGCGCTTATTGCATCGACCATCCATAAAATTTAATTTATTTATTTATTGTAAACGAAGACGACATTAACTTGTTAATATATAAATTACTTTTCAGAACTAATCATTTTTTATATACCTGTTTAAAACATCATAATTCAAGGCTTTTGTATGGTAGTAGTTTATTAGGTACGGCCGTCCGTAGGTATTATGTCTAATATAATCAGTAATTACTTCTTAAAAACTTCGAGCTGCTACTGAGAATTTTCTTATAAAAAATCCAATAAAGATCTTCATACGACCTGGGAATCGTGCCCATGGGTTTATGCTCAAAAACTACGCTGGTAACCAGATCGATGATGCAATCCTCTGTCTTTTTTTATTTAAAACCGTTTTCGCATTCATCTCCTACGTGGGAGAACACGCAAACATCATTCACAATTTTATCAAATACTTATTAATTATACGTTAATGTGCATCGTGAATTTTCTATTATAACGACCACATGCAAGTAAAAGATTTGATAGCTAGCGATAAAGGTAATACTATATTGATTCGCGTCGCACCGTCGCGGGCCCTGACGTCAATGGTTATGTGTTTAAGCAATTATGTACTCCCTAGAGATTGAAGGTACAACATCAGTCTCTTGGCCGGCGTAAGATCGCTTCCCGTTATAATTGACGCACACACGAGGGCCTGCCGAGGTGTCAGAAGACTGGAGGCCCGTGGAGGCACGCCTCACACCTCCACTATAATTTACCCCGGCCGTGTACACGACAACCCCTAATCAAGAATGTGTTTAGTAAAATCATTATTTTCAACACATTGACGATAAATTATCCGAACTGGAATCAACCTAATTTGGCACAAAACGGACTGCTTCAAGTTTATACTGTTATACTTTCATTAATATTGTTTAAATTTTATAAAACTTTATTGTACTTTAATAAAGATAAGGGCTTTTTGCGTTGCATCTTGCCGTCATTAATTAAGCCTTGAAGTGCCTCCCGGTGCCTGCAGCGATAGACAATTTAACATGATTCAAAAGATATGAAAACAGGGTTTTTTACACTCGGACATGTTATTTTTTAAGTGAATCATGTTTTTTTTTTAATTATACAACATTACTTCTTCTGGAAAGATTCCATTGATCTTGTCAAAAATCATGTTATGTCGCTGCATGCATTATGTTACCGTTGCGCGTTGTATAAATACGTTGATCAATAGATCTGCTGCAAAAAGCTGCGTTTGCCGCGGTCATTCCAAGGAGTAGTGATCATTCTTTAGACATCTTCACCCCTCCCTACCTCAAAGACTACGTAGAGACATAAGTTCCCGATTGTTATACGAATTTCCTACCTGCTGACAATCGTTAGTGATGGGAATCCGAAAACCCTAACGTACAGTTTGTCTTACCTTATGATGTAAGTATTTCCCGGAAATTGAGTGCGGAAGTCGGCAGTCGCTTTGTATAAAATAGACTTGTAAGCGGACTCCAATATAGTTGGGATAGGAACAGACTAAGAGGATGATATGCTGCTTTCATAACATACCATAACGCCTGTAGGGTTAGGCAGAGGTGTAGGTACTAATGTACACCCACAGTTCTCAGGTATGTTTAGGTCCCATGTAATAGGGGACGAGCCTATTGCCATTTACCGGGAACAACAGTCACGTTTAGGTGGCAGGCACTAGAACAATGAGCTGCTTTCATTAGGTTGCATTTATTACAAAACATAGTGGATCTATACCAAAAATAACGCACATTGATTTTTCAAAGCCCTTTAAAAGAAAAATATTTAATATACAGCAGAAAATAGCTGATGTTATCATAGGTAATTATAGTAGTGTTGACGTGTGATTTCCTTCCCAAAGGTTCAAGGTTACGAACGTGATTTCGAAATATCGTAAAACCAATCTCAATGGCTCATCTGCGGCGCCGATCACTGCTTTCTCACGACCAACTAACACTACCAGATTTCTTAGTATCATCCTTTTCGTTTAGGTTTTACAGGCTATATTCCTGTGGCAATTGAAATAGTCGATTTTTAAAGTATTTTATATCCTAAATGTTTTGTTTGAAGGTCGTGTTTAGCGGCCAGTTATGCAGTTCTTTGTTATCGGTGTTTACTGTCAAAATATTGACATAAGATCGACTCGGATAGTGGGACTTGTTTCAAGCATCGGACAAACTACCAATAGAAACATCTAGGAATAATGAGGAAGCAAGAGGCCATTGAGCCCATCACCAACTTATCCGTAAAGTGATTTCTCGAGAGAAAAAGTTTCCAATAGTTGCATTGCGAACGATGGTCTAATACAGTAGACATACATAAGAAGATACATAACAAGTTACTAAAATTCAAACACTGTTCCCTAGATAGTTTTGTTACAGTTAGCGAAAACAGTCATTGAAAAGTCATTCTTTTTCGCTTTAACGAATATTCGAAAACCGAAACATAACAAATACAATTTTAACAATTTCGATTGACTGCCAGAAAATTTCATTGTGGTGTGCCTTATATGATAGGTAAGTACTACACAAATAAGAAGTGGAATACAAAATCGACTAAGTACCAAGTATGGATAAGTTGCTGAAAGGAATCCTAAGCAATCAAAACTTGAAATAATTTCCGTTAGAAACGTTCACAGACAATCAATGTGGAAAATTCACTGCGTATCATGGTGTTCACATCGGTGCTCACTGCACAGTGCGCCGACGCAGCCGCACGCGGCGTATCTAAAGCTCAATTGCACAATTATTGTTGCTGCCTCCATTGTGCTTCCGGATTCCCTCGGGATTGCGCTCACCTCCACAACATACATTTTCCTCGCCGACACTGCACTTATTATATTCTATGAACGTTACCGTCGTACCTCTGTACCTGTACTTCGCACACAATGGTAATAAATTGCTGTCGTAAAATTTTACACGGCGTGATTAATAATCGCTGCGAGTTGATAACGGTCAAGGTATAAAAGGAACATTTCCGCAAATAATGCGCCAACACGTCCATATCGCGATTTATATGCATCGGTGGAGGTATCACCTTCAAGGATACGAGCATCAACACCTGGCAATTAAAATATAACCCAAAATCTTCCGGGAAGCCGCGCTCGGGTTTCGCCGACACCTCCCGCACCTCGTCAATCCTGCCCCAGTCGCCGCCGCTACACGAAAATTTTATAATCATACACCATATTTTTATACAGGCCGTATCTTACATTTTCAATATTACTTTGGTATGTTTTGCAGAACAAGCGTAAAAAAAGGGTCATAAAATTTATTGCACAACAATCTAAGCCGCGAGTTTTCACACCATCCCAACGACAGATGTTATAGCTTGGGTTAACATAACCCATAATAATCCTATGACTTAATCGTATCAATATAATAATTTATTCATACATAAGTATGTAAAATAAAATAACACCACTCAAAGTGAATGCAGGAAAATGGTAGCTTGAAATATGTTTGCTAAGTGGGTTCTTGGAACTATTTTATTAACCCCAACCTACTCACAAATACTTGACGTGCAATAAATCACAAGCATTGAGCAGTAAACCTATGAAAAAGAGCTGTGAAAAGAACATTGTATCATGCAAATCCTTGACCTCAGATATTCTATTCAAATGTCATTATTATTCCCGACTCGTGTCGCCATTAAGAGAGTACAACTTTGAAAGTGCCTACAAGGAAAGTATTCGCGTACAAAACCTAAGCGGTCATAAATAATACGAGGCGAGCGAAGTCAGCTAATGAATTACGAGTGCGAGGCTCATAATAGCGGGTCGCGCGCGGCGCTAAATGCTGCGCACGCGGTCTTCGCCGCCCGCCGCGGGCAATGTACGCACCGCTGCGCCCGCGCACAGCCTGCGACCGCGCCACGCAAAGCCAACCCTCAGCTTGCTTTCGTCGACCGCCGTGCAACTAACAAAGAGCGCCGATCTCGTGCGAATAGTTCACGCTCTGCGTCTTGCATCATTGTAATAGACGGATGGGCCCGGAGTCAACGACACCCGTCCACGAGTCATCGCCGTCATCATTCAACTTGAACTGTCTTCCAAACGTAGCTGCACAACCATAATGAATCATTACGAGTATTACGATGCACGGTCCGAGTTGATACTGATATAATGCGATAAGCTGAACAACGCGAACTGGAAGAGGGGAATTTATCGGAGGCTGCGATGCGCCAAGGCCGCCCAGTCGTTGCTATTATGTAAATAATGCACTCCTATGTCGTGCCCTCTGTGGCACTCGCTTACTGGCTGCGACTGCTCATCATAGCATACCACTCGTAAACTCATTATTTTCATTGTTTATTTTTACTTTCAAAATCATGTAGTTTCATTTTCAGAAAATATCGGAATCACGTTATGCTCATTTTGTAAATAAAACACAAGTTATCACTTGGGAAATACAGACCTTAATTACACTACTCTTAATGGATGCAGTCTGCAGCGCTACATCTGAATTGATAGAACACGTATTAATTGCATACTGGTCTAGAATTTGAGATAAAGCAGACGTAGAGGCAAAGTGAGTTTTCTCGAGCAAATTATAACACTTATCCGAGCGAAATAGTGAGTCACCGTGTGCGTGTGGTAATCACGACCTGCCACTGTTTTAACGGTACCTATTCATTTAATAATTCACTACATCAGGCACCTACAATTCTTGATTCAGTTGAAAACCAATAAATAAAAAAAAACCGCAAAAAAAATGTGTAAGCACATGTTACACCAAGTCTATTACCTATTCTATTATACGAGTATCCTGTTTAGAAGTACTTTATATTCATTCCTGTCATTTGGAAATTGCACATATTAGTCAATGTGATAAGTATATCTATGATTTTAATGTATAATGCTTCAATTTAATTAAATTCCCAGTCGTTACTTCCTAGAAAGAAATAACTATCTTGATATACGTTGTTGTTTGTTTTATTTGCGAATATCTGCAGCAGTCGTGAGGCACGTCAAACTGATCACACTCGCGGCTCCTAAATCAATAGGAGCGGATCGGCGCGGAAGCGTCGAGTAATACCCTGCTGAGGTGTGCCCCTTCATGTGAGCTTATCAAGTTCATCTTACTACTGCCGCAAAGCCACGATCCATCCCTAAAAACGTGCAATGGATTATTCTTAACCAAATTCATACATCTTACAAAATTTGCTATCTAAAAACCTCGGCAATTTGGAGTTCGCTTCTTGAAATACTTCCAGTAAAAACACCTATGGTGGATACTTAAAACATTTTTGGACGTAATCAGAGCTGTGAAAATAATAAATATCCTCGCAAAAGTGCTCCTTGGCTAATGGTGACTGCATTCCGACAGTGAGGATTGTCACCGGAGAAAAGTATCGTGTCATTGAACCGTCGTGTGGGGAACTGCCCTGCTTCCGCCAACATAACTAAATCAATTATACTGTGGCGTCTATTCTCAAGTTGCTAACTTATGACCTACAAAAACAACAAGAACTCTAAACCATAGGAACGTTATCCGCATGAATATATAATAACGAAGCTACTATAAATATATCTATGTACATTCTCTTGCATCTAATGGATGTACTTGTCATTCCTGGTAACTGATTCAGCAAGACTATAAATACAAGCTAGGCACGTGTGTTAATTCCATAGAACGCTATTTAATAAAGATAACCACGTCATGTTATTGTCGCGGTGGCACCGGATAAGCGCTGCGACCGGCCGATTGTCTCGCGACTATCGTAAATTACTCGCGCTGTGTCCGGTGTCGACCACGAATACAGAGTTGCCGACGACGGCTGGCGAATCCTGGCGTCACCGCCCAGCCCTCTGCGTCCCCTAACGCGGACCACTCGACATCGTCTAGTTTTCTCATGTTATAAGCGAACAACGTTTGCGTCCTGCCATCAACATAGACATTACGAGAACCCATGGTTGGGTATGCTCTCGGTGCGCTCACAGGAAACAGCCTCCGCGTTAGGAATACGGATGAGCGTGACGTGTGCCGACGGCCCGCCGACTTATCTAAACTGAACCCTACTCTCCGTTGGTATCTACCGACATTAAATTATTACTGTCCCTAGGTGTCCATTTAAAGCGAAAAGTATCCCTATTTATCGACGACGTGCAATTTGAGCAATATAACGACGATCTCGAACCAAGGACTGGAATTGGCCGTCGGCTATGAATTCCAGCTGAGAAAGAAACAATGGACATATGATATAAATAGGTGGAATAAATATAAAATGGTAGTGTTTATTTGGTCTATTTACCGGCTGAACGATATGCGAAGGGTGCATAGGGGGCGGGTAGGGATCGAGCGAGTCCGAAGTATTGCCGAGACCCGATAGCATCGGTGCGCAGCGCGCTATAAATAGATGAGCAGGCGGACCCTTGAACCAGCCGCGGTCGTCACTACTCGCCTCGAAGGGTTACTGCTTAATAACGTTGATAATGCACACAAGCAAGTACGGTAACAACAGTGACGCACAAACAAGACTTAATTAAGTAAGGTCCCCTTGGTACATCTGAAAGCACTTACATATAGACGGCATTACGATAGGAGAATTTACAATAGTTCTTAGGATAAATACATCGACATTGACTTAGTGAAATTGGTACAGCTCTTTTTTCAATAAGGTCATTTAAATAGCTCTGGCAGCAAAATAACTTAGGGATAATTAAGTGCTCCATGCGACATCCCTGTGTATCGCTGCTCCGGTACCTGAACAATCCACCATAAAACACGGCAGACGAGGTGCACCTTCGCGCTTGTTCGCTTTCATTCGCGCATGCGGACGACGCTTATTTTTTTTCCATGATTAGAGTAAAAGATGCGCAACCGGTCGCGAGCGAAGGCCGCTGCCAGGGACGGGCGTGAGTCGCGCTGCGCTCGCGCCATGCCTCGCGCCGCCTCTGCGCCTGCTAATGATGCGACTCCGCTGAACCTCTCCTAATTGGACGAACGCCCGACTGCTCCAGGAAAAAATATTCACCAACCGAGCGCACAACACAGAATAATCAGAATTGCAAAACATCTCCACTTTGAATCATACGAATTATTAAATTCCAGCGGAAAGAACTAACGTGCAATATACAAACATGCAACAACCACCTTGCCGAGGATAATTATAAAATTGTGTCCTTACCTGGAATCGTTTTGTTAATACCTTGTTCCTGCTCTTGGCTTATTATCACTTATCAAGATATGTGAGGTGTGAATATAAAATAATTCAGTTCTGGGAACTATAAAGTTTCCGAGTTACATCAGAGGTACGTTTTAATGGCATAATGTTTTATAAACACCACTACAGTTACTCGTATTCTTTTCTTAGTGTACCTTGGCGAATGCGATTATGTCAGAAGCACGTACTCTATAAGAATTGCCCTTTAATAACGGTAGAAATACAGTGAACAGTCTTAGATTGCAGACGTACTAAGTTTATCTAGCTGTAAGTAATGATACAATTGACGTTTGTTATGTTTCATTTAGCAGTAGGGATCCAAAGGAGATAGTAAAACACAGGAGATTCTGGTAGGGAGGAATTAGTTAGTCCAAGGTATAAATTTAAATAAATTTCTCCGCAACATTTATATTTATTTTAAACTGGTTTTGTCTACGGCTTATATCGCACTAGATTTATATGTTTTTGTCACAATCAAGCAATCTGTATAAAATATTTGTAGGTATCTGAAAATGATACTGAAACCGAATTGTTGTTCAGGCTTTATTTGCTTTATCTACACTAAAATAAACCTTAGCTGGCTTGGTTTTTATAATTAAAACCGATAAGTGTAATAAAAAGAAAACGAAGTTGTATGTACAACTGAATCCAATGCGAGATGTAAATTTTAACCCCATAGTGCAAAAGGAAAAGGTTGATAACTTGGACGGTTGTTTGTACGAGCTGGTATCGCGACGGGTATATCAGTTAAATCTGTGTCTTCGGACCCCTACATAGCACTTATACATTATATAGGTACTGTGCAAATCAATTTATTGTAATGCTGTTCGTGGCTCGTAGCACGAAGTAGTTTCGCGGTTCGCGCCTTAAATTTATAAGTTAAAAACCTTTTAATTGACCATTTTATTAATAATTAATGTAATGTAACAAATTAGATTTAAATGTAGATTTAAATGGGGAATCAACATTTTTTATAGTTAGAATTCTAATAGTCTAACTAGACACTTGCTTTCGACAGCGTGTTGTGCCCGATTATTTGAAAGATGTCCGTAAGCGCAGGCTAGAAATCCACCTGGCATTTAGGTACCTACTAATACCGGTTACACCTTCGGAACACCTCGTTATTTAGTGGTTACGGGGAGAGCCCATATTCAGCACTGGAAATGCTCGATCGCAGAAATCGCAGAGTTCAGCGTAGGCACTTGTAGCTCGGGCTAATGTCGTGTTACCTCCTGTTATGGCACTAAGTTTTATTAACTCAAATATTGCCCCATGATCACGATCTAGCGAAGTTTTTTATCGAACGTACGATTTTTAAATCCATAGCCTCGCTGCAATAAGCTATGTTTTACCGTTATTAAGTGCCGGGTAATATAATATTTAGTTACCTATACGAGTATATACCGTAGATACTTAATTGTTATTTGTCACCAAGACACCATTATTTTTGTAGGCTTTACAGCATTATATATATCTACCTATAATTACAAAATCCTTTATACAGGAAGTTATAACATAAAATTATTTATCATGCATGCCTTTCCTGAGTGCATAGCACAGCATAAAATCCACAAGTGTCTTCAAATAACTCATTCATGGGAACCTATCGTCGTCAAGACATAATGTTCTTTTGCCAGCATTGCTGCGCAGAGGCGCGTGCTCTCAGTTGCGCCAGCGCACGCAGCGGACAACATGTCACTACGAATTCCTACGTGGTCACCCATTTCATTTCATTTAATAGCTTGTCATATTAAGCCGTCTCCATAAAGTTTTCTTTGTCTTGTGCGAGAGCCTTATAAGAGCGCGTGAATCAATTATAATTTTATTCTATATACCGTGCGTGTATAGTTTTCCGTGCGTTCGTGTCCCGCATCTAATAAAATAAAACCGCTACGATCGAATCGCTTGTATTGTATGAAGTTGTAAATTATAAGCAGTTTCGATGCGGCTTTTATATCTGATGACAAAATGACGACGACTGACTCTCGCTCGCCCCACGGTCCTGTAATTTTAATTCAATCGACATGCCCCGGCGCATTATCGGCGCTAACTTGTCGCTCACAAGATTTCCTGGTTATCTCGTCCTGTAAATTGTCATTTCTTATTGCAGCCATCGATGCGGCTTGACTAATGAAGATTTAAATCGACGGTGGTGTAAACCAAGTCCCGTTTTGCATCCTTCTATTTATCATACTAAGGTGAGATAACGTTACAGACTGGATTGTAATTTCCGGAATCAAGACATATTATATCGTATGTTACCGCATCATTGGTTGAAAAGGAGCAAGTGCAACTGGAGCTGTATTCCTAGTTTCGATCCGCCAAGTTAAATCGTAGTTAATGTATTTTTATCTAGAAAAAATCTGTTGTAAAACCATTTTAAATTTGGAAATGGTCTTTGACACCTGAGGTCCTATTCCTCGGTCCTATAAGAGGGACTAAATAGCGTCAGTATAAAAGATGATTAGTTTCGAAACAATCAAAACTTCTTTGCACCTATTATAAGAATATATATAAACTTGTATCTTTCAGGGACTAATAGAATATCTTGTGCGCGTCTGGAAGAAGCCGCCTTTGGTGTACTGTGACTATCACGGCCACTCTCGAAAGAAGAACGTGTTCTTCTACGGCTGCGCGGGCGCAGAGAGCTGGTGCAGCAACGATAGGATCGTTCCAGATGAGCCAGTCAAATATTTAGTAAGCTTTTATCGCGGTATGAAACCGGTATATTTCTAGAGTAGGTAGTAATTGTTAGTTGTAAATTCCACATCGATAGTTGATTGTTGTAAGACGTACGTTTGTTGAAAACTTTATCTTTCTGCTTCTCAGATCTGCTTCTCAGAAAAAGAACTTTATATAAAATTCTCGTGTCTCAATGTTAGTTACCATACTCCTCCGAAACGGCTTGACCGATTTTTATGAAATTTTGTATGCATATTCAGTAGGTCTGAGAATCGACTACCTACTATTTTTTGGGCAATTTTTTTTTTATAACGTATAGGTACTACACGCTGATGAAGCCGCGGGCGGACAGCTAGTAACTTTATAAAATTAGATATCTTATTCAGGTGAGATTTTGAATCGTATTATATATAATTCATCTAACGATTTGATGACTACAAGCAATAATGAGGAAACACATCTTTCTAAAATGCTCAATACAAATAAAGGTACAACTGCTTATATTCCCAACTAGATATGGGAAAATATTGCTCATCCAAGGAGATCTTAATACCAAATAATATGCAGTTGTACGTGGTATTAGATGCTGCCGGCGCTAATGCATCGGATATCGCCGGCATTCGCGCTCGGCTCCTGCTCTTTCCGAGTGGAACGAGAGCGGGAGAGCACAGCAAGGGTCACCGTGTGGAGACACCTTGGTGTTACCAGATCGTATACCATGGAAGCATCCTTCTGTGGATTTGACAGAGGTCCTTTTAAGGTAATTCCAATGCTGTGTATATTTTCATATCTATCGGTTCCTACAGGTACTAATATAGTATTATGTTACCTGTGGTAACGCGTCCACCTCATTAGATACATCACCTAGGTCTTTAGCAAGTATTTATAGTACCAGTAAGTACCTAAATCATACATGAACTCGACTTTCTTCCTTTATATACAGTTATTAAATAACTTTAAAATATCATTGCATATGTAATATTTAATTAATATTATGGCTCTTTCTTCAAAAGGCCTGTTCAGATTTTGCCCTACATTGTAAAACTCGCATACCTATGATATAACTATTGTCTGGACTTTAAAAGAGACCATGATTCTCTGAGTTTGTTTCGACATTTCTTCTCAGAGGTCGTCAGATAGGAAATGTCGACGCCATCTAGTTTAAAAAAGAAATTTGTAAGTGTCTTCAAAAGATCTATATACAGAAATAAATATCATTTCATTTCATTTTAATAGACCTACTTATTGTTTTACCTACCTACGTTGCAAATATAATTACTATTACAATTTTAAATTAATGAGTACTTAAATTCAATAAGCATGGAAATGATAACATTATCAAGCAAATTAATCATACAGTTAGATCCCCATGTACCTAGTGCTTAATTGGTAGCATTTACGTAACATGGCCCCTATACAGTTTCCTAATGTGCTTGAGATTTTTTTTCTATGTTATTCACATACCTACCTATTAGGAACTCAATACTGCGCTCCAAAACTCCAAAACTCAAATTGCTGATGTCACGCGCAAAGCCAGACAGCTAAAATGGGACTGGGCGGGACACGTCTGCCGCACCTATGCCAGACCAACTGTGGGCAAAAACTACGACAAATTGGATCCCTCATGAAACGAAATGACAGCGCCGTCGGCCCAGACGGAGGTTGCGCGATGAACTTGACTCTTATGAGAAAGATCACTAAACCTGTGGATAGGTCGGCTTGGAAAGAGGGAAGGGAGGCCTTTGCCCAGCAGTGGAACGAAAAGGGCTAGAAAAAAAAATTCACATAAATGTTAAAAGCTTTACACCGGGTTGATGATGTCATTCAGTATGACGGAAATGGTAATCTGCGCGAATATTCTACGGAAGAACGTGCCTTTGTCATGACATAGTAACTAATCTTCTCTAAGCGTCTATAGTAATCATAATGATGGTACCTACCTAGTCCGTTCCGTGATAGTCGTCATATCAGCGGATATTAACCGCAACACAAAGATATTTCTTCGTGACGATATAGAACATGCTACAAAGAATAGCTAAGCGGAATTCTCAAATGAATCGTAGGACATGCAAACACTTCTTACTTATAATTTGTCACCCACGTTATAGCTTCCACTTCGATCAAATTCTAAAATAATCACAGCAAAAGGTAATTACTTATCCGAACATTTTAATAAACTGCGATTTCCTGCGATTATGTATTGCCAACTACCATAGTAAGTATAAAAACATAAACGTAAAAATTACGACATAAAATATAAGTTATTCTGAAGTCATTATATAATAACACGCATCCTATCGCACTTATACTCCAATTAGAAATGACAGGTTATCTCCAGATTAATGATAACGATACTTAGTTACCCGCCATGTGGGCTAATACATCTAGCGGTGTCCATCCCATACTTGATACCAGATCCACCTGATAAGGCTTACAGTCGCTACAAATCTTCCATCTCCTTTATGTGGGAAGACAGCTATTCGTACGTTGTTTTATTAATGAATCATCCTCCGCAAAGCATGGCTTGCAACGTTCCGCGATATGCTGATTATGGATTGTTTTAATTAATTACAGCAATATTGAATTGTGTATAACAATCGAATTGGCTCAAAACAAGTGGTAATAATATTATTGTAAATGTGCACGCAAACTTGATGCCATAAATTCTAACTGCATGTCGTGAACTATCTTCCATTGATACCTACTTAGGTACCCTTGCAAATTAAATTTTAGAATATTGAACATAATAAACTTTTCATGCATCATGATTTCACCAATAGGTAATATAGCAAATTAATAAAACTAATATAAGTATCACCAAATATAAATAAAAACATTAATTTAATACCTGCATTAGCAAATCCGTGACATGAAGCAACAAAACAACATGAGCATGACGCAGCTCTGCATGAATATTATCCATAAAAATTACAGTATTGTAAGCTTATCTCTCGTCTTGGTCCAGTCCGAAATGGGTGCTCAAAATTACTAAATAACATCAGTGCAACAGGAAGTTTCACAAAAAAACAACTGATCATTTATTATTGTACTTACGTGTCTTGATGATTCTCAAAGTTAGAAAAAATTGCCTTATTAGTCAAGTGGTCGTTAGCAAGAATACTGCGATAGAGGACCTATGTTCTTTTCCCAGGTTGAGCAGAATTGTTAGTTGGGTTACTCAAATGAAATTCTTAGTAGCGGCTCGTAGTTTAAATTTCTGTCCGCAATAGCAATAGGTTCGCTCCCTATTACCTACATTTGACCTAAACATATCTAGCGGCGTACTATGGATGTAGGCATGCAGGCACCTACATTCACTGTTACTTCACATCTGTTTAACTTTTCGGGGAATACAGACGTAGTAATCAACACACATGGATAAAAAACCGGACACTAACTGTAGTCACTCATGGCTGAAAACGGAGTTAACGTTAATTGTATAAAATAAGGAAAATAAGGTTCGGTTTAAGTAGGTATGTACCTAGATAACATCTACCTATGATGAACATGTTATTGCCATTACCAGGGCTTCCACCTAAACACTCAGCACCTGCAGAGCGTGGGCAGCGACTTCTGCGAGGCCCTCAACGGCCTCAACGACACCGCTACCAGTGTAGATATACAACTCACCAAGGATCTTAACGGGTTAGTCGACACCATGCATCACCTTACTGCTTATAAACTAGAAAGTATCTTCCCATATAAGTGAACTGATGTCGACTGGATTCCAATAGTTTTACGCCAGTCAAGCCTTACACAATGTTTTTTATTTATGTTGTTAAATTGGTTGGTAGTAGGAATTATAAAATAGAATCTCTTTCTCTCACTATTCACTTGTTGATACCTACCACTAAAAATGTTACAATTACAATACTTACGCTTTAATAAGAAGATTTTTTAAACAAAAATTCCACAATTTATTATAGTAAACTATTTGTTCGACAGAAATATCATTGACCTTAACTTGAACGTCGCAGCAAATGACAGGCAAGTTACAAAAACAGCAATAAAAACTAACCAAATGTTCGGTTTTCACGCAAATATAACCCCTACATTCTTAGGCAGTCATTCACTTCAAACATTCAAGATTTTTGAAAAAGTTGTGTTGTCTTTAAGAACTTTAACATCGCTTCGGGCAATGCTAACTTCAAAGTTTTCTAACATTAACCAACTATCGCCACCATAAATATTGAATTTTGGCAAATGCAAGATTGCTATCTTGTTATAATAATCACGAATATAGGTTTTACTTCGTCATGTGTTCGGAATGCTTTCGATACTATATACCTATCTAGAGTTTCCCTATGTAGGTATTGCATGGATGAACGCATTATTTAAGCTTGTTTACACAAGCTCAAGGTACGAGAACAAGATACACAAACTCGTATACGCGAAGGGATAATAATCACATACGAGTTTCGCAACTATCTACCTGCTTTATGTTAGTCATAAGTATCCCTTACGAACTAAAGAATGTACAAAATTATCGGCCTGGCGCTAAAAAGGGCTAGGGTTAACTATGGCTAATGTCCATAATCATGCGCAACTTTAACACACTAATTTAGGACTGAGCTAACATCTTCAGCGACTTTTATTTTCCTTTTTAAACAGACAAAATTCTTTCTTCGAATTTACTATCATTAAAAAGTGGATAGACTTGGCTTTTGTAAAGACAGCTTTTAGTCATATATGAGGCATGATTCATGTTTCAATGTTCTGAGATGGTTACTCATATTATTATTTTGTCTGCAGTGAGATTGCGGTGGACAGCGAGCCTGGCTCCGGTTCAGACAGTGTTTTGAAAACGGACTCCGATGAGGACTTTGACTAATTATATAACCTTAGGCTAAGCGCTACGAAAATAATAAAGCCAGGTGCGGTCTGTGTCACGAGCTAATGTAAAGTTATTGTTAGGTTGTGACCGGTCAGGTGTCGTGACGACCCAACAGATCTACTTGCGTGTCTAAAAACAGTAATAGTTACAAAATTAGGAGTTCACAAACAAATCAATGGTTTACCAAAAACGGACGTCCGTTATTTTGTGAAGGCCGGATATTAACAGAAGTATGATTAAGGCGCTAATTATTTGAGAAGTTGTACTTCCTTTTTTATTATGAATTTACATAATAATAATTAATTGATTTAGTCATTTAGTGTCGCCCTTATATATCATGTTATGTACAAAATTTGACCGTGTTAACGTAAGGCCGTGACCATTCTGATTGTTTAGTTTGGTTTGATGTGATAATATAAGTTAAATTTTAAGTGGCTTGTGATCTCAGTTACAAATAAATTATGAAATCACTATGGATGTTGTTTTCCTTTTACCATTTCAGTTCCTTTAAGAAAGATTAGTGATAGGTGATGCGTTACAAAGAAAAGAGTGCCTATTAAAAATTCCAAAACTATATTGTCATCATCAACAATAAATTACATTTATACTTATATTAAATAAATAATTTGCACTGCTCCGCATAAATACTTTCATTGACTGTACTGACAGTGTTAACCAGACAAATTAGCCAATGAAAATATTACGTCTTCTCACTTAATATTTAATTGAGAATTTATATGAAAACTGATAAAAAATCATTGATGTGTGATTGCAAATGTGATAATAGTACTTTATAAAAATTAACATTTAATAAATTCTGATTAGACAAGACATCGGTTACAACATTAATTATAAAATTGTCAACAAAAATACTGTTATAAAAAGACACTATGAAAATTATTATTGCTTAAAATAATATATAGTTTACAAAGATTACTTTTGTTCTAGGATCACGCATACTTAATTAAAACTAGGTAAATAAAATTAACAAAAGAAAAACAATATTGTCATAGTTGAAGAAAAATATGACTTTTTGAGAGGATGACATTAGGCAGTTCTAAGTTTACCTATGCGACATCTGATTAGAAATGTACGGTTTATACCTCGAGAGGGACGGGGAAAGGACAGCTTAGTAGCGTTAGGCCACATTAGGTACTTATTTTTAAACTTAGCACATTTTTTAATACAGCGCAGTTTCTGCGCTAGGACGAAAGATATTGTTATTCTGAAGCTGAATGTGAAATAGCCCTTTTACTTACTTGTACTTCACACTCAGATAAACGCCATTATTTTCGGCCAATGTGATTAAATAAGGGGTATCCCTTATTCATCCACATTGGCCGTAATAGAATGGCGTTTTGAAAAAACAGCGCAATTATTATTGCACGAAAGCTAGATTGAGTAAAAGCAGATACAAAATATCCCTTCAAAATAAGGGTATTTTTTAGCTAGTCCATAATTTCTAGAAAGAAAGCACCGCGACAGAATGAATTATTTTCCTGTATGAAAAGGCAATTTTTCTTCCATCCCAAATGAGATTTGAATTCTTAAAAATACTTAATTGTGGTGAATGGGCCTTATCTTATTGCAGTGGAACTGACTGAACACTGAATACTGTAAGGGCATTGTTAAACACACAGCAATCCCGTGGCGAGGCTTTAAATTTGTAAAGTATGTACGGAATCGTTCGATCAAGTCGCAGGAGTGCAATACCGAATTTAACCGCAATTGTCATCGCTTTCAGTCCGCTGTGTGTTTGATAACGCCTTAAGATCGGATCACATTGACGGCACGACGAGGCAGGCAAGAAATAAAAATCATTTTTAAATTCTCCGGAATCGGCATTAAAACACAAATTTCTCAGAAATAAAGTGGTGGCTAGGTGGAGATTAACAGACTCCTCGCCTTGAATGACTTTGTTGAGAATAAAGAAGAGTAAAATATGATACACAAAAGAGAGCAGCATACAAAATTTGATAGTAAGAGTGAGACAAAACTACAATGTGTTTTCAGTAACAGTTAATATTACAAGTAATTAATAGTTTTCGTATCTCGGTTCATATAGGGACATATTGAAACTTAAAATATAACAGTTAATGTCTAAATTCTATTGTTATCCACGTCGTGCTGCAAAAACGAGCCTTCCTAGATCACAGATGATATTAATTTAAACGTAGGTTTTGTAGAATTTCCTAACGTTTTCATTCTCCAAGAAAATTAAAACATAACAATTAATTAACCAGGTGGTTACATTTCGTGCTCAAAATAAATCTTAGTTTAATTAACATACACAATAATGTGAGCAAAATTAGGACTAATAAATATTTTTCTTACAAAGAATCATTGTTGATTAGGAATTAATATTTGTAATAGTGTCTACTAAGGTCACATAAAATGTTCTTATATAACAATAATGGTCTTTATACTTAATATTTCTTTATAATTTATAACTAACACTCAATATTTCAGATTCCCACAATTTTTGTAGACACGCACGATATATGTAGTACAAATAAATCATGTCATATCAATAGACGTAGAATATGGTAAAGATGGAAGAGATCGCTCGACCAGCGACCAATCACAAGAGCGTAAATGCAGCTATACATAAATATTATTTACAATGCATCGTATATAAGTAAATCAACTAAAATCATAGGGAATCTGAATATACTCTTGATTAAAAATTCAAGTTTTTTTGTTTCCTGAACACATAGATGTCAGTCCTCTGTTCTCCGACCGCACTGACCGAAGGCACCGCGAATGATACACACAGCAAGTTTTCAGGCGTTTTGAACGCACGCACACATACATAATTAGTACGTTATCACACACACATGTTGTTCTGTATCAGCGTTGATCAGTACTCTCGTGGGACACGCAGCATAGTTTTTTAGAGATTTCCTGAAATATTATCTACAGGTATTACTAGTATTTTTCTTAACCCATACAACTATGTAAATATGCAATTTCTAGCGGTTCATCGGTGTAACTATATTGAATATAATATATCGCTTAATCTACGTTATTTCAACCTGTTTGTCGGTTTAGGGTGCTCGGTAAGTTTTTTTTTGTTTTGGACTGTAGATTCGGTGTGACGGTTAGTGGTGAAATAATCATCTTGCTACTATGATTATACCGCATGTTCTGCGTTAGATTCTTATTCCGGGCAAATATTTACGTTTCACGGCTATTTGTTTCAAGCTTGGATTTACATTGTGTCCGTTAATTGTATGTTTATGTACAGTGGGTTAAAGCTGTTACCTGACCCACTTAGACCTCACCGGCCCACCTAGGGTGGGTCAGGTAACAGCTATAACCCACTGTACTAAGCTATATGCTTGTATTACGAGTGAGTCCAAGCCGGTAGTGCAATGGGTGGGTTTCGAACCGGCAACCACATGATCGCAAGTCAGGCGCCCTAGCTATTAGGCTACTGCCACTTCACGTTCACGCTTCAGTACGTATGAGGCGTCTTTTATTAATAAATAAAATGAAATATCTAGGTAAATACAATTAGGTAGCTCACCTACTCGATGGCCACAGTGTCGTTCGCGCCCTTGTACCGCACGAGCAGGGCGCGTCAGGCGGGCGGGCGTCATTGCGCAGGCGCGGGCTCGGCGGGCGGGGGCGGGGGC